>CAJNOL010001199.1:52998-75220 GCA_905250125.1 Rotaria sordida | reverse complement strand
TGTGTTTATTTATAAATAATTCTTTTCATTTATTGTCATATTCTTTTGTTTTTGTTTTAATATTTGCCTTGTCATTTATATTTCAAAATAATTTTCATTTTGTCTTTTAATTATTTGTTAAAAACAAAGAATAATAAAATATGGGAATAATTTTACTTTTTACAGATATTTATGTCATCGATAGTAACTACTAGTACAATATCTGATGAACCATTTACAACTGTACTTGTCTCAGCTATA
Organism: Rotaria sordida; assembly: GCA_905250125.1. NCBI lineage: Eukaryota > Metazoa > Rotifera > Eurotatoria > Philodinida > Philodinidae > Rotaria > Rotaria sordida. The sequence goes on along the minus strand of CAJNOL010001199.1, from coordinate 74,980 downwards.
CCGAAATCATTTCATTCAGCTGATTTACGAAATTTTTTTTCATTATTTGTTGAAACACAAGCTTTTCGATGTTTTCATTTTCGTCATCGACCTATGCCAACATCATCAACTAATGCTGTTAATGTATCACAAATGTGTTTTATACAAGTTTATAATAAACGTTTAAATGAATTTACACGTCTTTATCATCGAAAACATTGGATTAATTTAAAAGGCAACTATTTATCATCGATCTGTCTTATTAGTAAAGTCACAAATGAAGATAATGGTAAGTGTTAATTTTTCACAAGGACCAGTTTTGGTCCACTTAATTTTTTCTCAGAAATGAATATAAAAGTTACCACGTCTTGTAGCGCTTAAAGCTTGCAAATCTAACTATGTACAAGTGTTGCCGTGAAGTCTTAAATTATAGATACTTATGCCTCTTACAAGATTAACTATCACTATAACTTTTCTTCTTATTGTGAGTTAAGAGAACATATGCTTCTTCTGAGATGGAGTCACAAGCTACTGAGCTCATTCATAGTGTGATCGATGGAACATGATTTGAGATGCATTTCCAGCCACTAGTCGATCTTGAGAGGCTAATATCCTAGAGAATAAAAATGAACATATGAAAACAATTTCAATACTCGTGAAATACATGACGGGCTACATGAACATGTATAAATTGTGAGCGAATAAGTGCGGCCACATGTTCGAAGTTGAGACTTTCGTGTTCGGATAGGTAAAAGTGACCATTCTTTCACTGATATTTGCCAATTCTTGTCGGACGCGTTACTTTTCTAATTAAAAAAATGATATATTTGAAATCGGCATCAAAACCTGAGCTGATCTATATCTGTTTCAAATTATTCGGGCAACTTTTATTTTCGTCGAAAAATCCACTTCTGGTTCTCCTCAGAGTTCAGTCAAAAAATGAAGTCAATCATAACATCATTTTTAATGTGTAGTCATCTGCCTTATTGTACTCTATTATGATTTTACAAGATCAGAACTTGTTTTCAATTGTTCAAATGAAATTTTGATTGATTTCATTTTTTTGCTGAACTCTGAGAGAGACCGGGAGTAAATTTTTTGACGAAAATAGAAGTTGTCCGAACAATTTAAAACATATATAGGTTGACTTCTATTTTAATGCTAATTCCAAATGTGTAATTTTGTTAACTAGAACAATGACTAATCTGACAAGGATCGAGAAATTTCCTAACAGACCGTGACGCCATTGTTGATATATAACTCAAGACCATATATCAATAGCATCTCATTATAAATATATGAGCTAATTCTTTATTACATTTCTGAAGGATTAAGTAACAGGATAGTGAAGAAATATACCTGAAAATAAACAGAATAAAACACTCCCTATAATTAGAAAGAGCAGCTACATTGTGTTTCACATTTTCATCCTGCAGAGAATGCACTAACAATTCTTTTTTTTGCTTTATTTTGTTTTATGTACATAGACCCAACAATAACTAACAATTTAATTGAATTGAAACCTCCGAAACATATTTATCCACAAGGTAATGTTGGAACGCCGACTTCATATTTTCTTAATGAAATAAATGCATGTCGATTACCGTCGACAATTATTAGTAAGTATTAATCTTAATTGCATTGATTTGAATCTTTTGTTTGTCTATAGAAAAATTGGGACTTGTTTTTCCTAAATGTCGATCAAAACGAAAATATGGTTGTGTTGGATTTGATTATGGCACCATTATTGATCAAGTTGATGACGAAGGAGAAGAAGAAGATGAAGAAGATATGGATGAAAGGGATTTAAAAACTGGTCAAGGTCATGAAATTCTTTCCGAACAAGATAAAACGACACTTGATAAACTGAATAAACAAAAAGTATATTCTATTTTTCAATAATTTTGTTTCTTTTTTTTTTTTTTATTTTCATAATTGATAATCTTTTAGGAAGATGATGAACGTAAAAAAGATGAAATATTCATATCAAATGAAGATAAACAACTTGATGAAGAAGAAGATGAACTTGAAGAATGGGATCGACATGAAGCACAATATGATGATGTTACAAAACAAGATCGAACATCACCATATTTTTTTGATCATAAAATTGAATTAAAATGGGAAAAAGGTGGTAGTGGTTTAGTATTTTATACAGATGATGTCTTTTGGAAAGAACACGAAGGTCAAGATTTTGATAATTTGGATATGGCTGATGATATAGATATTGATATGCGCATATATCATGAAAGTGCAGGTATATAATAATAAGATAATTTTATCTAATTATAACATTTTCAATTCAATAGGATCAGCTGATCGTCATGGAAATGAATTACAAAGTATACGTCGAGAAGAAGATCTTCGTCAAGGTCGTATATCGAATGAAACTGATCCCGAACATAAACGAATTGGTTCATTTGAAAAACATACGAAGGTAATAGCTTTTTAGTTTTTGTTTTTCGTAAATTTTTTTTTATTAAACTGTAGGGCATTGGGCGGCGTTTATTAGAACGTGCTGGATGGCGTGATGGTCAAGGTCTTGGTTCATCTGTTATAGGTATGAGCGAAGCACTTACAGCTGATGGTGGAAAATTATCGATAAAAGATAAAACGGGTTTAGGATATACAGGTGAAAAAATAGAACGAAATCCTTACAAACGAATGGCTACGACTAATCATCAACGACAAGGAGAAATACGTATTACTACTGTTTATGATGATCCAGAAGAAACTGATCCAGTTGAACCGCATAATCGTCGATGGGAAACAACGAGAAATAAGAATCGATCGCGACAAACAAAAAATATTTTTGTAAAACCATAAATATGACAAAGTTTTTTATTTTTACAATAAATTTTGTTTGTATTCATGAATAAATTTTCTTAAATTCAAATTCGTCTTGTTAATCCTAATTGTTATAAATTAAGATATAGAAATATTGGATATGATTATACTATAGATAGTCCATTTATACAGAAAACATCATTGTTTATCAACATTAAAACTCAATTTAGATTCCTCATTTGAAATTTAGACATTTCTGCATAAAAAAAGGATTTTCTAAGATAGAGACAATATCTATACGTATTTATTTTTCTTTATATTTATCGCAATTTTATATGAATACAAATTCTTTCAAAATTCATTCATTTATCAATATCATGTAATCAACAGTAGAATAGTACATGGATATAAATTTTCGTAACCTTCGATACCCATGCCCGTGAAATTCATAATCGTAAGGGTGTGGCTGTGGGTGGATATGGGTGTGGATCTAGTCCTCATCTACATCCACAGCCACCTACACCCACACCCAGCCATCCATTCCTATGTTCACCACCTGGGTTGAGCTTCCATCGTGTACTATGTGAGTCACCGCGATGGAAGGAAACAAGCACAGAAGAAGGAATGTAAGCAAAATTCGATACATCTGCTCTCGACGAAGACAACAGAGAAAGTGATTAATGTTGGTGTTGCTTGATTCTATTGGAAAAAAGAAATTATCGATGAAAAATTAATAAAAGAATAAAAATATCAACAACTTACGATAATCTGTTTATTGATCAAATAAAATTCAAATTGAGAAAACGAGATTGCCTGTCAAACGCATCGATATTAAAGTAGGAATCGTTGAAGGCATAGGTAAATGACTTTTTCTTGCATACAAGTGGTTTTTGAAGAAAGCTATCATTAAAACCGATAGGACAAATTAATGAAAAACCTCTTGTATTGTATTTGAGTCACCGATCGACATATTATGGTACATCATGAATATCACATGTAAATTTGTAACAGATAAAAGATCGACTAGCCATTGCTTGACAAAAAGCAGGTGTTTATATAAAAGAAATCAATCATATCGCAAATTGGTTATGCACAAATGCTCAGTTCTTGTAAAAAAAACAATGCTAGCCTTTGTAACCATTATTAAATGATAACGAAAATTTTCCGTTTGTTGCAAAAAATGCTTTTTGTCGAACTAAATTCGATTAGTTCAATAAAATTACGACAAAATCATAAGCAAATCTTTCAAAATGTAAACAAAAAATAAAAATAAAAAACAAATATATCATAATTACTGGAATAATTTCCGATCTATCAAAAGCCATTTGGACAATATCCAAATCACATGTATGCAACAGAAAAGAAGCATTATGTTCTTGTCGGCCGAAAATAAATTAAATCTTGACCTTACGATCATTCCCCACAGATAAAACAAAATCGAATATTTTTCCTTTAATATTTTTCTTACCAAAGATTTGTACATAGGCGGAACGTTCAAAATATTGAACCGTTTCATAAAATAAACACCAAGACTCATGTAACCAAAAGAAGTCCAAGTCTTGTGAGCTTACATCAAATTTATTGATCATAAGAGCATTAAAGACGGCTCAACCTAATAGAATTATATAGAAATAAATTCAAATAAGTATTGTTTTTTACAACTCACTTGCAAGAATGAACAAAGAGAAGTCAATTCAAGCTTCAAATGAAGAAAAAAAAAGAATCAGGCATTCAAATTTTTTTTTAACTCGTAAAAATTTGCAAAAGCAATCGATTCTTGATCTAGCTGACCAATACGACATACACGAAATAAGTGGTCTTCAATTCTGTTGTGATCTCGATATATATAAATAGATGGATACTTCAAAAATATTAAAAGAGACATGTTATTGGCCAAAACATGTGATAAATATGAATAAAGGCGATTAAATGTTTTCTACAAGTCGTTATTTCGACATTTTATAAGTCGAAAAAAGTTGAAACCTTCGAAACAAATATATGCAGAACGCGCATATTTTCAACCGGATAAAATTTGAGAAAAATAATCCTGATTCTCAATCTGGTGGTCGATGATTGATGGACCAGGTGAATCAAGTGATCGCCTTCACGTTTTTTTCCTATAAATTAGAAAACGTTTCCATCAATTTCTATGAGTTTGAAAAAATTTTTTTTATACAATTGATTTTATAACGGATTTGGGTTATATTTCATTATATACAAGTCATACATACGGTATCTGATTGCGTATCTTTAGAAAATAGAGCATTTTTTGTTTTTTTGTGTGCTTACGACAGAAAAAACCCAAATACAATGTTATTTACAACCCTAAAATTTTCCAAAATCGTCGTTCAGACGATAGGACTTCGTTCGAAAAACATTTCCCAAATGACGACGTATCATGACAAAGTAAAAAAGATGCCACACGATTTAGAATATCAACTGGAACATCTTTCAACCAAAAATAACCTTGTTCTTTAGCAGATTCATCGATTATCACAGTTGGCATGCTTTTTATCAATAGGTTTGTAAAAACACGATCTATTTGCACACGACTATCTCGAATTTGATTGAGAGTAATTGTGCTCAAGAGAGAAACGATTAATTATTAACACATTCACGGCGATCTGATTTTCTTAGAAAATACCTTTAATAGATTCATTTTCGTGCACATTCACCTTCTGATAAACGCACTGATTGGTCTTTTTAGTATGTGCTGCCAGTTCTTCGGCTTTTTTGTGTACTCAAAAAGTGAGTACACTATAGAATCGGTCAGTGTGTCCGTCCAGCCGTTTACACGATAAATTTTGAAGGGAGAGTCCGATCATGATGAAATTTTCTATACAGTTTAGTCTTAACATTGTCTCGGTCGAGTTCGAAGATGAAAAGGATTGGCCGAGCCGTTCCTGAGTTGTTGCAAAAATACTGATTTTTACCTACGGCTTCCTATAGGAAAATCGACCTATCCCCACTTTCGTAAAACATTTTCCCTATCATAGTCAAATAAAACCCCAACTATTATATACCATTCGATAGAGAGTTTCACGAGCTACAAAATGATATATAAAACATAAAGAAATAAGAAGGTTAGCACACGTATTGCAAGGATAAATCAACGGAAATCGGTTCTGTTTTTGTCTGCGCTCTAATCAATCCATAATTAGAGCTCTATATTCCGGTCACCGAGATAATACTTCGAGGTTTTCTGAGATGGAGAACTCGAATCTGTAATCCACTTGACTCGAAGCCACATTGGTTAAGCAGTAACCAATAGAAATCAAGTTATAGGAAAAACGACTTTCTGAGGATAACTCAAGGCGAAGAGTTCAAATCTGAGCTGTATTCACCCAGAAATTCTATTGGTTGAGCAGTAGCCAATAGAAATCAAGTGTTTATAGAAAGGGTTTGCCAGGATAATTTTTACTTCCACACATTCTAGGATGACTCATCTGTCTCATTCACTTTTTGAAGTACACATAACTCTCGGATTTAAATCCGAGGTTTCCACATTTATTTTGGATAAAAAAAGCAATTTTTGCTAGAAAAAATAAAAAATGAAAATTTTTCAAGTGAGACCTGTGTCTCTCTCTGTTCCTCCCGATGGACACATTCCTGGTTATGGATCATGTTTTTCATGATTCAATCCTAGACAACATAAGTTTTTTCATGAATGAACGGTCGAGCCATCAGACGTCGACCTTTGCGACTTTCCAATGATTGATTACAAGACTCGTTTTCTTTTAATCATTTGTTCTTCCCATGCTAAAAGTCACTATTTTCCTATGGTTATGTTATTTATCAAATGAAGGAATACAAAGAAGAGATAATATTATTTCACATTTGTTTATATTTGTATTATTATTTTAGGTATTTCATCAAAAGATCAGGCATTACTTGTTCAAAAAATATTAAAATTTCATTGGTTTATCGTGCTATTTGATGAACACGCTTGTCAATTTCGTTTAAAATCATTTGGTTGTCCAGAAAATCAACAGAAATATATTATAGATGGCAATAAACAAATAACAGCTGCAGATTACTTTAATGATAAATGAAAATTTCCTTTACGTTATCCACATTTACCTGCTGTTGAATTATACCGTCCAAATGATAATCGATTATATGGTTTACCAATGGAATTAGTTGCTGTTGATAAAGGACAACCAAATTTACAAGCTCTAACAACTGAACAACGTACTGAAGCAACAACAAAAACTATTGTTCAGCCTGATGAATGTTATAGAATAATTCAACGTGTTGTTCATGAACGTCGATTTAATCACGGTTCATATTTACAAAAGTTGGGTGTTATTGTTGATGTTAATGAAATGTTATTGATACCTGGAAGAATTTTACTATCACCAGAAGTTAAATATAAATTATCAGAGGGTGTGGGATGCGGGTGGATGGGATGTGGGTGTGTGGGTGTGGATATGGGGTGTAGGTGAGTGGGATGTTGGTGTAGATAAAGACATATCATTCACCAACACACCTTACACCTATACCCATCCACACTCACACTCACACCTATCCACTCCCATACCGGCACCCTAAAATCTGTTAAAATTCTATGAAGAACCATGTTAACGTAACCAGCTATCAGTTATTTTCTATAAAAAGAATTTGAACTCACAAAAGTAATGAAAAATGCCTGCTTAATTAAAAGTATACGAGCGATAGATTGTCAAACAAGTGGCAAACTCTACAATACTCAATCAAAATGTGATATAAGTTTCATTTTTCTTTCGTTATGTATCGAAAAACAATATTCTTTATTAATTTGTCAAAAAAGCGTTATTTTTCTAGTTGTTTAATTGCATTATTGCTTGAAAAATTGATATTAAGTTCTAATATGATTTGGTTATGACAATACAACTGAATTACTTGAATGAGAAAAACCGTCTCTATATTTCTTATGGAATGAAAATCGATGAATTTTTATCATAATAATATAAACATGATGTTCTTAAACCTTTTCTATTAAAATACAAAAGAAAAGATCGAATTGCTTCAGTAAAAGTGTCTTTAGTTTCTTATTCTATGTATCTAGGGTGTGGGTGTGGTGTGTGAGTGTGAACCTGAGAGAAGTAGAGATATCCACACCCAAACATCGGGAGAAAAAATCTTTTCAACTGTTTGGTTAATTAAACACTTGGGGTGCCATAATAATGATGTATTCTTTACTGTACTGATAGATCGAAAACTCTCTGTGTTTTGTAAACCTGTCAAACCAATAGACTTTGAAAAAAAAAGAGCATTCGGAATGGAAGATTTTGACCTATAATCAGTATATTTCACCTTTTGTTATGGGATACATATGTATATGTTTTTAGCTTTTAGTCAGACAAAGATCGTAGAGGTTGTTCGACTCTGAATAACAATCTTACGCATCACTCACTGCACATTACCAATCTGTAATCCGTAACGTTAGACCTTTTGTAGTGAGATGTTTTGAACAAGAAAATACTCTGGAGAATTTCTGAATGGTTCTGTACGAAATCAAATCTATTCCAGAGTTATTTTTTAAACAGTAACATTTTTGTCTCGTTTTTTTTTGAAAACCGTAGTAATTAAGAAGTAAGAAAAAAAAATGTTTCCAACATTATATTTAGCGCAGAAATATAAGATAGGAATGCAAGAATTTCATTGCAAAATAATTTTTTCGCAACAAATTTTTAATTAACCGATAAAAAATGATCTCTTTTTTTTTAGATAAATTAAGTATAGAATTGTTAATCTTCTTTGATTCTGTTTTGTTTGAATAAATAATAGATGATGTCAATCAATCTATGAGAAGACTAAGATTAATTAAATTTTCAAAGAAACATTTGATTCACGATGAATTTGATTTATTGCGAATGTTCTATCAAAATTGTTAGTTTCAGATCGAACCAAATATTATGAACATTTCTTTTTTTCGACATTAGAATGAGGGTTTATAGAAACTCAATAAACTGTGTCACATAAACTGATGTTTAGAACAATTTTCCCACTATAGACATGCATAATCTTTTAACTAAAATGAGGGTGTGGATGTAGGCTGTAGTGCGGATATATCTGGAAAAAACAACAGTGCCCACACCCACACTGACGCCCCACACCCACCCACATCTGAAGAACTTTTACAAAGCTTTTGAAGTTCTTTGATCCTCAGCTATATAGGTATCCCCAGTCGTCCTCTTTCTAACGGTGAGAATCGCAATTTGATAGCTATCAGCGTCGCCGAGTTATTCAACAAACAATTGAGTTCACTTTATTTTGAAATGGATAATAGTTAGGTTGATAAAAAACGACCAATAAGCATAGGAATAGAATCAATTGGGGTCGCCGTTATCAACAGAGTTTTAGGATCAAATGCGATTTAATAGCGATTTCGTACTCAGTTTTTGGCACTGAATTTGAAAATATAAGTCACAGGAATTCTACAAAAAACAGAACAGAAAATTTCGTAAAAACTGAAAGCAACAAGTTTTTTGTAAAAAACCACTTTTTCTTGATCAGCAGGTTAAGCTCTGTCAAATCATATATTGAAAAAGAAGGAAAAAAATAATTTTATTGGAATTTCGGGTTGCCTGCAACCTACCTAAACTTGCATCCTTCGACCTTATATTTTGGTCACAAATAGAGTAAGTTGAACCGTAATCGCAAGAGCCAATGAGGACTAAACTCGTCTTCATATGGAGGAGCTAGAAGGTCAATATAGAATTTTTCTTCAGACAAGAATATTTCACCATAGAAAACAAATCTCATGGCGTTTGACCTCTTATTTGAAAGTTCATTGTAGCCTGTATGATGAATAAAAAGTTCATGTCAAACGTTTTAGCCTGTCTGATTTTTGAACTAATCTTGAAGTAGTTTCCACATCACAGTTGATGGAACTCGTCGTAGAGTTATCCATAACTTTGGCTAGTTTCAACCATTCTCCTTGAAATTTTCTCTACTGAGAGCTCCGCACCAATGAACTTTTTCCTGAAAGTTTCACGATTTAAGCCATCGACAGAGATGAAATCTATGCTGAAGTCATCCGAGACAATGGAAACTTCTCCGCGTCACAGGATTACGGTGTATTGGAATGTCCTGTGTGTGATACAACATAGTCATGTAAAACTTTATTTGTTAATAAGAAAGCGAACGATAGAGCATCAAGATCGTGTAGTAAAAAAAAACAATGCTTTCATCCTAAATCCGATGCATTAAGACCGATCTACCTTGAGTTACTGCTTGCGATCAAGTTTTGCCGAGCTCTACTTATAGTCAACATATCGGGCAAAAGAATTGAATTTGATATACTTTTGTCGAGTAATGAAACTTTTTGCAATAACTCTAAACATTATTTGAAAGATCTTTTCTGCAATATGAAATTCTTTCGAATTCATATTGATCTGATTTTGAATCCGAAAACATTCTCGAATAAAATAATCAAAATCGTTATATTAAGGAGATGTAAATAAATATTTTATTTTCATGCCAAAAACCCCTATCTGTATTAACTTCAAATGTCACCTCAACTTTTATACAAATAAATAAAAAAAAAGCTATACATAATCAATTTTGTCTTTGTTTTTCAATAACAGCAATCCATCTATATAAGAAACAAATGTACAAAGCCTGTTCCGTATATCTGTTTTCTAATATTCTCCAAATATCTATAATAAGAACAGAAGAAAAATGCGCATGAATAATACTACAAGTTCGATGCTAATGTATGTACACCAAAAAAAAAAAAGAATTCACCGGTGACAATGAAAAAGAAAACACGATTAGAATCCATATTATTATTGGACAGTTGTTACTGTAGTTGAAGGACGTTTTTTTTTGAGCATATCAAATAGACGACTTGTTAAACGAATACAACCAGCAAATATATTCAATGATATAATATGTGTTTGTGTTTGTTGTAATTTAACACGTTCTTTAAAATTAACTGATGTTGCTGCAACAATTGCAAATGGAAATAAAATCGAAAAAATACATTCATTTATAATAATTGATTTAAAAAGTTGTGTTGATAGCATTGTTAATGGAAAGCCAAAACCAAGAAAATATGGCCAATATGTTTCAATACGTTCAACACGTTGTTTAACATTTAAATTTGCATATATCCATGCATATTCAAATGCATAAAATGAATAAAGTAAACAAAGACACATATGACCAAATATTGTATTAAGTATAGGTACAGGTATAACTAATATAAATGTTGATTGAATAAGAAAAAAAATTTGCATTATTAAACTAAATAATATATCACTTATTGAACGTGAAAATGATAATGCTGGTAATGCTTGATTATGTTTAGTTAATTTTTTATAGACAACATCAGCTATATCACGAAACCAATATGAATTTACAAATTTTGATATAATAAATGCTGGAATAAGCCATAGAAAATTAAATGTATATGTTAATATATATTGTATAACTAATAATGGTCGAGATGATGATGATGAATCTAATCCAGCTAATGTATTGAATAGTCGACGAAAAATAGGTAAAAAAAGATAATTAAAACAAAGCATGCCACAAAGAAGTATTCCACCATTAAATAAACATAAAAGTGCTAAATTTGATTTAACACGTTTTGTATCTGATGATGATGAACTTCGTTTAGGTTTTGGTTGATGTGGATGTTGTTTAATTGAATTTTTTTCTGATGATTTTTTACTAAAATCATCATCAATTGTCAAGACATTAAATGAATTTCGTACTGAATCATATAAACCTCGACAAAATAAATCAATATAAGGTGAAAAATGAGAAGACATATCTAAAAATAAAATACTATAGAGCATAATTTGTATATAGACAAAAAAAAAGTCGAATAGTTATGTCTTCTATCATTGTAATGATTTAAATCTTGAATATTCGTTTAGTAGCTGCTCTACAATAAATATATTAAACACATTATATAATATCAGAGAGTGGAATACCTGCTCAACGAATACCGAATATTGAATAAGTCTAATATCACTGGTCGCTTGTTGTTATTCATCAGATAAGATTTTATCCATCGATTATGTCATATGACTTCGTGCATATGATTTCATATATTATAAATATTAAATAGTATTCGAATAAATAATACCCTTTGAATTTAATATAGGAATTATATTATTATTTTGTTTTCGAAAAACAAAATGAATTCTATTGTTTAAATTTAGTATCATTTGAAATTTTCTTAGGGGTCGAACACACTAGAGACAACTGACTTAACTTAAGTTTGAATTAAGTAATGTGATTGGTTAAGTCAGACTTAAGTCATCTTTTTGAGATGACTTAAGTCTAAATTAACCAATCACGTTGCTTAAATTTGTCTTAAGTTAAGTCACTTTTTCTAGTGTGTTCGACCCCTTAGGAAGAAAACATTCACTATCTCAAAGATGCACGTTGAAAATACCAATTGTCGCATTTAATTACTCATTGGTCAAGATTAAAATCCAATACAAAATGATTCAAATCTTTCAATTTAATTCTTAGATATATCTAAAATCATAATTTATTGATGAATTTTTTTATTTCTTAAATGAATTTTTTCTTATTAAATAAAAAAATTAACACAACGATAAGTGACCTCTTCATAATCATCTAGCAACATGGTTGATTTTATAAGCAATAAAGAATCTGTGACAACCAAACTAAAGATTTTTTTATTTAAAACATAAAAAAAAATAGCATGCCTGGTCTTGTTCGTCTTAAACAATTGTCGCTTTCTCCATTACAATTACCTAATGATACAACACAAAATCTTGTTTATCGAAATCCAAATGCACGAATAACATGGGATGGTATTGAAACATATAAACGTTGTATTTTTCGTAATTGGACACCTGGTGAAGAATATACACAAATATTAACATTTAGAAATTTATCCGGAAAAAATGTTACATTTACATATGAAGTACCTAAAACACGATATTTTCAAACAATTTATCCACGACGTTTAACATTAAGTCAAGGTAAAAATTTTTTCGAAAAGAAAAAAAAGGAAAAATTTTCTTCTTTTTTTTTTTAGGAGTTACATTTAATTTACCTATACAATTTAGTCCATTAGAAAAAGTTCCATATGTTGATGAACTTATTGTTTATATTAATCAAACACAATATCATATAACACTTGCTGGTCTTTTACCACAATATCGTTTAAGTCTTGAACCAAAAGAACTTAATTTTGGTTATTGTGCTATACAAGATATACAAATTCGTTCATTTAAATTACGTAATATAGGTGATTTAGAAACAAATATTGAATGGAATTCTAATGAACCATTTATAATTGAACCTCGTGAATGTATTTTACCTGTTGGTGGTATACAAACATTTACATGTTCATTTCAACCACAATGGGCATTAATTTATGTTGGTACAGCAACATGTATATATGGAAATCAATCTGTATATGAACTTCATTTACATGGTATTGGAAAGTTTCCACATATTATTGTTCATTCTGATGATGGATCTATTGATGAAAATACAGGAAATATTTTAGTACCTTTTGGAGATATGCCTATGAATGGAATATTAAAACATGAATTAATTTTATTTAATCAATCAACATTTCGTGTACCATTTCGTATTGAATCACTACCAGGTGTAGCAAAATTTGATACAGCTTTTTATTTTGGAAAAACTGAAGGTATATTAGAAGCTGGAAAACGACAAACAATTGCTATTAAATTTCAACCTAAAGCATGTGAACAATATTATAGAGATTTTTTTAATGTTAATACACAACAAGGAAATCTTGTAACAGCTGTTGTTGAATGTAGTGGAAAATCGATCGGTAATTTAATTGAAATTAGTCATCAAAGAATTACATTTGGACAAGTATTAGCGGTAAGATATAGGAAGAAAAAAAAATTTTTATTATAATAATATTTAATATGAATTATAAGATGAAATTTTCTTAAATTGATGTAAATAATTGAATGCAATAAAAGAAAACAAAAGTTCATTTCGAAGACTATATAGACCATTAAAAATCTTGCCGGACTAGTTGTGATAATTAGTGCTATGTTCAACATAAAAAGAAAACTTTGAAATATACTAGAATAGAATCAAAATCTTGAATTTCACTTGATAAGAATGTTTCATATTGTAGAAAGCTATTTTACATGTTATATTTATAAGTTTAAAATGAAATAGAGATGTGTAGGATGAGAGAGTTAGAGAATTTTTCTTAGTGAAGGTATAATATACAAAAAAAGCATAACCTACATATTTCTACAATGAAAAAAGTTCATCGTATATCAAGCGAGACCGTGATGTGAGCAAAATAAATATTAAAGTTTGTAAAAATTTTATTATTGAAGACAATCAAATAGCAAACAGTAATAATATTCTAATTATGCATGATAGAGTAGAGTGTGGATGTAGCTGAAGAGAAGACTAGAACATATACTCCTGATGACAAAAATAAAGAATGTCTTGTTAGTTGAAATTTTCGATATTTTTTCCTTTTGGTCTTTCTACAGCACACCGTTCAATCATTCATCTATTCTTCATTAATTTTGAAAGAGGCAAATTCATGCTTTCATAAATTCACAAATATAAAATAGTAGTTGATCTCTGTCAATGAAAATCCCAATCACTAAGTTTTTCTTGATATATAAGAAGAGAGAGTTTTTAAAAGTCTGTAGTCCTAATTTCAGCTATGGAAAATCTTTGAATAAGAAACAGATTTTATTGAAGTCAATGTTTCATTCTTTTAATTTCATCTATTAACCAAGCATTTCCAACAAGGGAAGTCTTAACTAATTAATTGCTTTTGAGTTGAGACAATGTGCATCATATAGATCCTAATGAGCTATGAATACCTTGAAAAGACTTCGGGTTCTTAGCTAATTGCAGCAAAGATACTGCATTTTTCAAGTGATTGCTGTGATCACCTATGGAAACATTGGAAAAATTGATTTTTGAGTTTCGACTTGAAACTTTGTACAGAGCGAGGCCTTAACGGAAATAGCATATTATGAGAGTTTATATACTAGCAGATTTCGATATTCTTATTTCAGGATAAAAGCAAATAAAAGAGACTTTCCTGACATTCCTCAGTGGAACTACGACATTCAGTTAAAACAATACAGTATCTTTGCAGCAATCAACTAAGAATTCTAGAGCTTTTCATGATATTCATTATTCAAAAGAGATAAATCAGTTAGGATACTTCCCTGGTAAGTTAATTCCAATTTTCAAATAAAATTCATCTAAAAGTTTTTTCAATATCGAAAATCTTTTTTTTTTTGTGTGTGTGTATTTTTAGAATAGTACAACAAATCGTACAATTGAAATATATAATTCACAAGAAACAAGTATTGCACGTTTTCAAATCTACACTTCTCCTGATAGTCCATTTCATTTTTCAATTGAAAATGGTACTTTAATTGGTGATGGTTCAAAATTAACAATAATTATAACATTTACACCTACATATCCAATGGGATATTATAAAATAGTTCCTATTCTTATTGAACATCAATCACCAATTCTTCTTGAACTTATTGGTACATGTCATTCAGATACGGGTAAACCACCTGTATTAAATGATCGTTATATAAAAAATTTTAAACAACAAATATCACATCATTTAGCATTATATCCATTTGAAATATTAAGTGATTATTTAAAACGTGGTCGATTAATTTTAGATCAATCTGGTTCAATAATGGAAACTAATGATCAAACTTTAATTAATGATATAAAAATAATTAAAGATGAACATGATTATATCTTACCACCATTATTAAATCCATTAAAAGATAATTATTTATATTGGTTTTCAAATGAAGATAATACACATTTTGAATATGTTACATTAAGTGAAACATGTTTTATATTTGATCAATGTTCATTAGATCAAACAAACGAATGGCAACAAAGTTTAACAATAACAAATTTAACACGAGGAAAATTAATAGTTATATGGTTAATAAAAGATCCATCAATATTTTCTATAATACCAACAGAAACAGAATTATTACCATTAAAATCTACAGCATTTCGTATTATATTTCGTCCAACAATAATTGATACATTTTATACAAAACATTTTGAAGGTTATGTTTATTATAAAAATCAACGTGATTTTACACTTGTACCTGATTATGGTGTTATGTTACCTGTAAAAATAGATTTAACATGTATTGGTAATACATTACGTTTAAATCATGAAATATTACCATTATGTGAATTTGATCGTGATATAATTATATTTCCACCAATAGGTGAACAAATATCAATATATCAAACATTAATATTAACAAATACAGGTACAATACCATTAATATATAGATTTTTAACATCATCAAATGATGATACATTAAGTCATTTTACATTTAAACCATCAAATGGTTATATAAAACCAGGCGATTATGCAATTATAATTGTTCGTTATAAACCAATACGTTCATCAAATATAATAAATAATAATATTTATCAAGAACGTATTATTGTACGTTTAAATGAACGTGAAAAATTTGATAAAATTTTAAATATATTTGCAACACAAGATAAAGCACGTTTATTAATACCAAATGATGGTCATATATATGCATTAACAACATGTATTGGTTTAAGTTCTGAAACACATTTACAATTAAAATCAATAACACGTTCAAAATTAGAATTTAATTGGTCATTAGATAATAATATAACATCATTATATATTGAACCTAAAAATGGTTATTTTAATTCATATGAAGAAAAAGATTTTCTTATTATATATAAACCAAAAGATGAAGGTAAAATTTCTATGCCAGCAAAATTAACATGTTGGATTGGTGATCGTACAAAATATGGTGCTGAAACATATCATATAACAATACATGCATCAACACGTGATGGTTATCTTCGTGCTAATGAATTACATCATGATCTTGGTCCAATTGCATTAGGTACATCAATAACATATGATCTTTATATAACAAATATTGGTGATTGTTTACTTCGTTATCGTCTTTATACAAAACAAACAATATTAGATAAGAAAAAAAATTCAAATAATTTAATAGATAATGAAGAAATGTCAATTATTGAATTTATATCAATTGAAAATAATCAAAGTGAAATTGATGGTAAAGCTAAAATATGTATACCATGTCGTATACATCCATTTAGTCGTTCATATTATCAAATAGAAATTTTCTATGAATTATTAGATGATAATAATCAATGTTTAAGTGAACATAAACATCATTTATGTACATTAAATACACATGGTGTTTATCCACATTTAACATTTATTGATATACTTGGTTCACAACAATCAGCATCATTAAGTAAAGGTTTATTATCAAAAGCATTTAATTTAACAAAAATAAATGCTTTATTAGCTAAAGAACCTACACCTGATGAATTAACATATGCTATTAATTCACCTCGTGAAGAAATATTTTCGAAAAAATTAAATACATATAGAAAAAATAAAATTGATAATGGTATAGCATCGCCATTACCACCACTTGAACAACCTGAAGCTATTTCATTTAATTTTAATGCTGCACCAATGAATTCAGCACCATCAGAAGTACATTTATTACTTGAAAATTCAAGTGATCTTGATACAACATGGGCATTTCTTTTTCCTAAAGATTTACAATGTGAATTAGAATATTGGGCACGTACAGGAGATTTTACAGAAGAAGAATTAAATGAAATGAAATTACAAGATAATAAAATATTTAGTATTAATCCAAAAAAAGGTATTTTAAAAAAAGGTTCGAATGTTACAATTACAATTACATATAAACATATTTTTGCTGGTCAACATACATTACCAGCTATATTTAAAGTTGGTCGTGGAAGACAAATTATGCTTAATTTAGTTGGTATTAGTGTTGAACCAGGAGAAAGATATGTTCAATTTTATTCGACTACTCATCATTTATTACCAGTTGAATTAGGTGCACAAGGAGCACCTGTACAACAATATGAATTATGGAATGGTGGTACAGTACCAATTCATTTTCAGGTATGAGTATTTCTATTAAATAGTTTTATCAAAATAAAAAAAAAACTAAAATAAAAATAATATGAAAACTTTTTTCAAGCTATTGATCTTTATATTATACAATGTATACCAGAATTATTCAACAAGGTTTATTTTCCTTCTTTTCCTCTGCTGTCGTAAGTGCTAGAAAGGATCCAAATAGTGATTAGAATAGAAAAAATGGTTTCTAACAAACATATAAGAAAATAAAAATTATTATCAGATTCTCAAAGACAGAAACTTCAGAAAACTAAAAGGCTATTTTTTCAGCATCTAGAACGGGCAAGTATAATTTTGTTTTGACTACATTAAACGACAGAGCGAACAATTCTCTATAAAATGACATATCTCTCAGTTCTCTGCGACATTTTTTAGCTGAGATACAACAATCTTACAGACACCCATAAAGTCGTTTTTTTTTCAATTTCCTATATCTTATCATGTAGAGAATGGTTTACTCTATCGTTCTACATAGTTTAAACAAAATCATATTCACTCGTTTTAGATGTGGAAAAAGTAAAGTTTTGGTTTTCTGGAGTCCCTATTTTTGCGAATCTGACAATAATTTTGATTTCCTGATATTCTTGTTGAAAGCCATTTCTCTATTCGAATCACTATTTGGATTCTTTCTAGCGCTTATGGCAGCAGAGGAAAAAATGGAAAATGAACCTTGTTGAATAGTTTTGGTACTCATTGTATGTACAGAAAATGAGATCAACTATGCTCTACAGTACTGGGCCAAAAATACAAGACCAATGTATTTTTGAATTGTCTTTCTACGATACAAAGTATTTAACTCAAATTCAAATAGTACTTAGAATAGCCAATGAAGTTCTCTATCAAATACATTCTCTACCGAAATTCGATAGATGGACTATGAGAGGAAACTTTTTGAAAAGTCAAAGTTGGTAGTTTTCAGATCTTAGAAGATTTTGTAAAAATTAGTTTTTAAGAGCACACAAAATTCTGAATAAATTAAGAGGTTACCGCATTTTCTATGATCTTTCCTTAAGACATTATCATCATAGAAAAAAAAGATGCATTTTTAGCAAATGCTATGATAAATTTCGCTTTATAATGCTTATAACTTTTCAAAGAAAGGTTATAGCAAATGCAACAAGTTCTCATTTTATTCAAAATTCTGTCCTCTCGAAGATAGTACTCTTAAAAACTAATAAAGTCTTTTGAGATCTGAAAACAACCGCGTTTAGTTTTCCAGAAAGCTTCCTCTCGAAATCCATCTTTAAAATTTCGATGTGAAATGCATTTGATAGAGAAATTCATCGTCTATTCGAAGTACTATTTGAATTTAAGTGGATAGATTTGGAACAAAATCAAAAATACATAGGTCTTGTTGTTTGTTCAGCGCTGTGTTTCAGTAATTAGTCATAAGATGAACAATAACTATTAAAATTATCAACAATATCAAGTTTTTTCTATATTTTATTTTAGGTTGATATGAGTCAATTAGAGCAAATCTCATTATCAAACTATGGTTTTTGGGTTCTTGATTGTCTTACACCCGAAGGTATTATAGTTCCAAATAAAAGTTTTGTAACTCAATGGGTATTTAATCCACTTGAAGCTCGTGAATATGTATTTAATATAAAAATTGATTTGGAAAATTGTGAACCAGCATTCATTACATTTATTGGTAGTGGTTTCGATAAACGTGATATAAGTTCTGATATATCAAAATCTTTAACAGAGAATCTTGAAATAACAAAACAATTAAATTTAAGTGATCGTTTAGCTTCATTAACAATTGATCGTATAAATTTTGGTAATTTACCATTATTTACTAAACAACGTCATATTACTTTTCTTAAAAATCAATCAAATAAAGATTCAATATCATTTATTTGGCATGTTACAAATCCAGAACAAGTTCGACATATTCGAATTCAACCAGGTTTATATAAAATTCTGATTTTTTTTTCTCTAATTTTCATTAAAATTTATTTTCTTTTTTTTGTTCTATTAAATAGTTCGTGGTAAAATTCAACCTCGACAATCTTTACCAATAAAAGTCACATTTATGGCAATTGAAGCACCAGCATTTCATGATATTGATCTTGTTTGTGAAATTTATAATGAAACAACACTTAATCAATATAATCTTGATTTGAAAAAATGGGAAATTAATATACAAAAAAAATGGGAATCTTTTGAAATTGATGATGAAGAATATAAAGCATGTTTACGTAGTGGTATACTTGATGATAATGATAAACAACAACAATTAATAGAAAATCAATTTCACCAAGGATCAACCTTACAAATGTGTAAAACTTTACCACCAGTCTTAGTTAATTATGAACTTGATGAAAGTAATATTGATCGTGCAAGACGTTTACGTGCTAATATAAGAAAACAACAAAATACAAGACCACAAATGCCTATACCAGAATTATTACATTTAGCATTTACAGCACGTACATTAGTTTATAATGAATATCTTGATTTATGTACGAATACAAATGAATTAGGAAAATTCTTTATTGATACATGTTTAGGTAAGATTTTTATTTTTATAAATAAATTTTTAAATGATGATAAGAAAGTGTTGAAGAATAAGACCATAAGAAAATTCTTTCTTTTGATTTTTCTGTTTTAAATCGGACTTCTATTGTAGAAAATACAGTTCTTTTAATTCATACAATAGATACATATTGACATTTCAATTTGAAAATCTTTAAGATGATATTATTTTACTTAAAACTAGTTAATTTTTGAAAAATAGAAAAGATTATTGACTCATAGACAACTTAGTGTGCTCTGTAATAATGATTTGGATAAAATATTTATTAGTCTATAAAATCGGTATATAAAGGCTTAAAGGAATTTCTTATAGTCATATTCGGAATCAACATGGCAGATAACCCATATAATTCAGTAGTTTTTGATGAGAAAATGATTGATCAGTTGAA
Organism: Rotaria sordida; assembly: GCA_905250125.1. Taxonomy (NCBI): domain Eukaryota; kingdom Metazoa; phylum Rotifera; class Eurotatoria; order Philodinida; family Philodinidae; genus Rotaria; species Rotaria sordida. The sequence continues at coordinate 54,301 of CAJNOL010001199.1, read as the reverse complement.
AACATTCTCTGTTAAGATGATGTGTTTTATAAAAAAAAATTAATTGAATATAGAAGACTTATTTGATTTTGAAAGTTACTCTATAGACGATAATGTTGATGTTATAATTATATATCGGTAAGGAATTGACACTCATACGATAGATCATCCATACCGATGATTTTTGAAAAATAAAATGTTTTTTCTTCATATATGAAATTATATTCAGAAGAAAATTAACTAATTTAATTAGTTATAATGACGTTAATTAATCAAGATAGATCATCAACGAAAGATTGACGATCAAGCATGATAGTATGGGAACTATATCAGAATGAATCTACATCGACGATACCTTTTCTCATTATAAAACACGAATAGAGTAATTCAAATGTATACTATGATTTTTCTTTGTAGGTGGTGATTATCGTAGTAAAAGTTCGAAAAAACGTTCGAAAAAAACTGAAGAAGATGAATTAATTGATGATGCCGATGATGATGATGATGAATTTAATACAAATAATAATGATCAAATAACAGTAACAGTAGAAGAAACTGATTTACTTTGTAGTACATTATCAGATTTACTTCGAAATCTTTTATCTGATCGAGTTTTTGCTGATACATTACCAGAAATGATTGCTGAAAAAATACCATATTTTTCACAATTACAATATACGCGATCATCAAAAACTAATAATCAACAACAACAACAACAACGTCAAGAGAGTCGTTTATTAAAAGATTATCAAACTCGAACAAATCTTGATGAAATTAATACAACTGAACCTGATCAAAGTTTTCTTTGGTCAAGTATTGAACCTGAAAATACTCTTAATAATCGTAGTGAACTAATTTCAAAAGCAAAAATTGTAAAACAAACATTATCAACACCATCATCATTATCAGATTTTGAACAACAAAAAAATTTAGATGATAATGAACGTTTAAAAAATAATCCCAATATAACATCATTAATTGAAGATATTTTAGAAAATACCATGTGGAATATTTTACAAGAAGCATATCATAATGAATTTAGTTTAACTGCACGACCACGTCTTATTGCATTACCACCTAAACGTCAATCATCTTTATTAACACGATCTATTCTTCAAACTGATTCAAATCAATCAGTTTTTCCATCACCTCCTCTCATTTTGACGGAATCTTTTGATTAACAGTGATTGTATTTATCGAGTTTTCTTTCTTTTTCTATTTTATTTTATTCAAAATAATAACAGAAATATTGCTTTCTTTTTTGCATAATAAAAACTTATTCAAAATTTTAAACACTTCTTAGATTATATTCATGTTTTTTACA
>CAJNOL010001199.1:34720-52898 GCA_905250125.1 Rotaria sordida | reverse complement strand
CGAAAAAATATATTTTTATAATCATATACATAAGTTCTTATTTAACAATTTTCTTTTTTAAAACATTCGAAATTCTTCTTCATGAAGATTATGTCTTGATACACGAATTGGTTCTTCTGGTTGACTAAGTGATGATGGATCTAATGGATCTTTTTTTGTTGGTTTATCTAATTAATATTAAAAATTGAAAAGAATAGTCAAATTCTACTATTTAACTTACATGGTATATTATTCGGATTTTCTGTTTGATGATATATTTTAATAAAATTAATACTATCAAAAAATGGATGATTTTGTATATCTTTATTTCCATTAGCCAAACAACCAAGTCGTGTTGTAACATCAATTACAAGTATTTTTTTAATTAAATCAGCTAATTCCATGGAAAACGATGATGGACATGTATAACGTTGATTAACAATTGCTCTATATACAAAATTTTATTTTTAAAATATTAAAAATCAATATGAAATATTTTATTAAACATACTCATACAATTGAATATGATCTTTACCAGAAAAAGGTGGTTGACCAGCAGCCATTTCAAAACATAAAACAGCAAATGTCCACCTGAAGAAAACAAAAAAGAAAACATTATAATCGATCTATTGTGTTTTGTAACATACCAATCAACAGATTTTCCATAACCTTTATGTTTAATGATTTCTGGCTACACGAAAAAAAAACAAAATAATATACAATAATCTAATCTACTAAAAAAAAAATAATGGAATATCTTCGTCATATTTTAATAAAATGAGCCAATTTTTCAACTACAAGAAATGCGAGATCTGAGAATTGTCGTTTTGACATATCTGATTTTGTAGAGATTTTCCTGTTTATTACTTTGGTGAAATAAGTTTTCCTATTTTTATCAATAAATGAAGGTGCTACGGTGAACATAATAGAAAAGATCAGATTACTCCAGAACAATTCCATGCTTTTTAGTATTTTGAGCATAGCGCTGTCATTTGCTGATGATAATCGAAAATTCATTTTACTAAAATGATCAACACAAAAAAACCTCTATAAAATGGAATATATCAAGAAACATTTCGCATATATATATATGTCTTTGTGATTGACTATCCATGCAAGCACTCCACTAAAAATTAACCGTAATCTTACGAGTTGGTAAATGCTTATGGATAACTATTAAAAGATAGGAGATTGTAAATTGTTTTGAGAGTGAACTTAATGATAATTAGGTTATACTAGACTTTCCAATGTTCTTTCTTCAGTACCATTTCCATTAAAATATAAACTGCTTATCTTCATGATTTTCATATGAAATCGAGTGTTCACTATTTAGCAATACAACACATGCTTGTATTCTGTGAGAGAATCATAGTGGAATTTCAAGAAATTTTGAGATTTATCATTTGCGAACATTGGAAAGCCTCTAGTTATCATTAAGTTCATTCTCAAAAAGATTTTCAATCTCCTATCTTTTAGTAGTAGCCAGAAAGTGTTTGCTTTCACTTTCATGTGTATGGAAAATACTCGAAAAATTCAAAACTATGAACACAAACCTTTTACAGGCGTTTCATATCTTACCAAAGCCTACTTATAGGAAAAAATATCAACTCAAAATGACATAAACATATAGGAATATTTGCTGATGAGACGACTCTGTGAAGCCTCGGATAAGTCAAATAGGCTATTGAAAACTCAAAGATTGAAAATAAATTACACTATGAATAATATAACAGAAGTCTAAAATTTATTATTTATCTTTGTCAGAAAATTTCAATTTTTCCTTTAATCATGATTTCATTAATTTTATTAACTTTTTCTTCCTAAACAAAAACCATTAGGAAAAAAAAATAAACTCATTTTTTTTTGATAGATTATTTCTTGTACATTCGATATTATAATGATTTTTATTACCGGTAAATAATCCGGTGTACCACATAATGTATATGTCCGACCATTAACATGTTTTGCAAAACCAAAATCTGTTACTTTTAAATAACCATTTTCCGCAATTAAAATATTTTCTGGTCTTAAAATAAACAATGTTAAAAATTATTTAAATCGATCAAATAAAAAATAGAATTATACATACTTAAGATCTCGATATCTATTAAAACAAACAGTAAACAATATCAATTAATTCTAATATAAACTTACAATATATCAAAATGATGTAAATATTCAAAGACAAGAAATATTTGAGCAGCATAAAATTTCACATGTTTTTCATTAAATTTACCTGTACGTCTTAAATAAGTAAATAAATCACCACCTAAAAGAAAAAAAAATCTATTAAATAAAAACAGTTCTGTTTGTTTTTTTCGTTTTCGCTTACCACTAATAAATTCAATTGATAAATAAATATATGAATTATCTTTAAATGAAAAAAAATATCGAACTGTATTTGGATGTTGTAATGAATATAAAACTCGACGTTCATTTAATGTATGATCAATTTGTTTATAACGAAGTAATTTTCTTTTATCCATTACTTTAATTGCATAAAATTTATTTCCATCATTTTTATTTATATTATCATTTTTTAATAATGCTAAAACAACACGACCAAATGAACCTCGTCCAAGTGTACGTATAAGTTGAAATTTATCAAGTGATATTGTTGCATCACATGGTGATACATGAGACCAACGTTGTTTAAAATTTTCAATTAATTCAGCATCTTCATTTGTATTTGCATATGATATAAATTGATATAATTCATTTTTAGCACCACGAACTAATGTTGATACCATTGGAAAAATATTTAATTAAAAAAAATGTTTTGTTGATTGTTCGTATCATTAATCGATATCATAGGAAAGAAAAACACATAAAATTATCCGAATAAACAAATTTTATAAATATGACGCGCCTTTTAAAATTTTTCGTTTATTTAATAAAAGCATTTTTTTTCGTTTTTATTCTATTACGATATTTTATATGCCGATAATATTAAAATAAATGTAATGATAAAATTCATTGATTTCGAAAAATCATTTTGTTTTGAATCTTTTCTTTTCTAGTTGTAAATTCAAGATTGATAGTAATATTATAAAAATATTCTATTGGCCTTTGATATAAAATGCTTTACGTCAGTGTCCTTAGAGCATACTAAAAGTAGAGATAGTAGCACTATAATACCTTATAGAAAACTCGAGGAAATTTTCTCGTTATATATATACTGGTTATTCAAACAGTATTCTATAATATTTTATCATTCTTCAATTGTTATGATAATATTAGAATTTTGATTAAAGCTATTCACATCTGATTCAGATGGATAGGGAAATTTTCGTTTCTACATTTAGTAAGTCTGTATTTCACTATGAATTATTTTTGGCCACCAGACTCCACCTCTAAGAATAGTTGAAAGATAATATGGATGATTTCATGAAGGTTGAAAGGAGGTTGAAGACAAAAAAACGATCTACAAGACGTCTAATTAAGACGATAACTTTAATGGCCACCGTCAAGATCTACTATCTCGATATACAATGAACGGTAATATTTTAAAGCTTACAATGATCGAAGATTATTTATTGAATGGTACCATGACTCAGGCCAGTTTGCAGTTGCAATTCGTCATATGTAACATAAGGATCATAATTTATAAAGTAATGGATCTGTTCAATATGTCCCGATGTTATTCAGTTACACTGCCACTATTTTTGGTATCTACTAAGTACTTCAAGATATTAAGACATGTTTATAATTATTAGAAAAATCTATTTGACAGAGTCGATTGAAGAAAAATCGTATAGCGTTGAAATGCAATATCGTAGATATTTAGTTCCTGTTTTTTTTTTGTTAGAAAAAGCAAAGTCTAGTGCAAAAGCATATTAAAAAATTTGAACAGCAATGTTTTCAGAAAGTCATGCAAGTCTTAGAACAAAATTTATTGAGAAACTCTTTTGCAACTTTTTTAATTTAGAAAAGCTTTCATACAATATGAAAGTTTTTATTTTTATTCTTTCTTTCCAACTTTTATAACATAAGGATAGGAGACTTACTCTACCAAACAAGAAAACAATTATTCAACATATTTTACAACGACCGATATGAAACCTATTTTAACACCATCTGATATTATTACCGATCACACTCAAAAATATAAAATTATAATCTGAAAGAAAAATATTTAGAAGATATATATTTCATATGAAAATGGGAGCTGATCGAGCCTTATGCCACATAAGATTAATGCAAATGGGACACTCCTCTTAACTGTAAGATATTCTTTTTCGCGTTAGAAACGTCAAATTTATTTTTTATTTAAACTTTTATTATTTAGTTTCTTATATGCTAAACCAATTATTTTAAAATCACACGAAAGCTATCGTCGTAATCAACACTTATATATAAATAAGATGTTGGAAAACATCAAAAATCGATATTACATTGCAACGTTACATCAAAAACACAATTAATGCAAAAATTTTTCCTTCATTCGTTACTAAAAAAAAATAGCTGAATGTTAAACGTTTATTAAGTTTTATGTATCAAATCTAAATTCTTTAACAAAATCTTTGATTGAATATTATTATAAAGTTGATTTACAAGAAATAATTTGTATAGAACATGTAAAAGTCTTAGATGACATTGAAGATAACAGAAATTAGTTTTTATAATATTCTATCCAGGTAGAAAAAAGCCTTAGATTTATATTAGTTTTAGTGAAATGAATCGAATGATTATATTCAAAATAAGATACTCTAATTGATTGCATGTTTAAATATTTTATTTTAAAAAATAATCTGTAAAATTACATATTGTAAAAAGAATTAATTTTCTAAGTATAAGTATGTTTACTGTTGTCAACAACAGAATTATTTCATCAGTCTTTGCAATTCATTATTATTTCTATATTTATATATCAATTATTTTCTTTTTACTATTTCTATATTTTAAATGTAGATTGAAATATTTTAATTGTTTATTTCAATTAACATCAACTATTCCTTCTTCGAAAAATTCCAAACATTCTCATGATCTTTTACTTGCATGTTCTTTATTTTAGTTGAAAAGAACTGATTCTTTTTCTTTCAATATTAACACTAATTTGATTTTTTCTATATTTCAATGACGCATAGAGTATATCAAAGTTTCAAGTTTCATTTCGAACTTCTAGTCTAACCAACAAACACACTTTAACAATTTTCTTTTGTCCTACATTTCTCTCCCGTATATACATAATTATTAATAAAAATCATAACTATTCAAATAAGTTCAATTTAATAATTTTTTTTCTTTATAATTACAATCGATAGAACAAGAATGATATGTCACTAAAGAAATAATACATATATACATTTGTTTAATAAACAAAGCAAGGTCGTAGCACAAGAAAAAAACCAGATATTTTATCTTCTCTTTTATGAGAATAGAACACAATCAGTAGGGTTTTTTTTTGCATTTTCTGCTTCCATAGTAAAAGGAACAACAGTTTCAAATCAACTATGATCAATTTACGTTTTGTTATGCTAGAATCAAAATGAAAGAATTGAAAAGAAACGGTGTGTATCAATAGCAACATCAGTAGTCGGTGAAGATACATTTATTATCAAAGACAATTAAGACAAAAGAATTCATAATGAGACGATCAAATCGTATAGAACCGGGTAATATTGATAGTGATGCTGGGGATTTAGCACGAGCTACCGTAACAACAACAACGCATATGGAAGTTGTACGACGAATTCAAGTAGTTCCGATGGTGAGTAGCTGTGAACATTCGATGCAAAATATGTAGTTTAATTGTTGCATGTCGATGAGGATTTTTTTTCTTTTTTTTTTCTTATTCATTTTAATGATCACGGTAAAAAGAACAATCAATAAGAAAGTTAACAATTGGTTGAACAAATAGTTTTGTTTGTAAAAAATTTATGATGATTTTTTTTCTAATATTTCTTTACAGAAGGACGCACTTGCTCAATTGCATACTGATCTAAATCAATCACTTGCTGGTGACATAACTATTTCACCAAGAATTTGGACTGGAATGCCGAGTACTGTAACACCTGTAGTTGTTAGGTAATATATGATTAGTGAAGGTTATTATTCACTACTCTCTATATTAGAGAAATTTGATGAAAATGCTTTTTTTCCTTCAACCAGAGTCATAAAAATGACACAGACTATTTCATAGATTGAAAATTTTTATCATTTTTTTTTATCGTTGATTGAATACGAATATTATTTATTGGTCTTAATTTAAGAACAAAAATGTTATTTTTGAAATTTGTAATTGATTCAACTGTACATGTAAAATTTTGTTTTTTGTTTTTTGACAGAAGTTCACGCAAAACATTATGGCTTATTGGCGGTTTATTTATTGTAGTTGGATTGAGTGCTCTTGCTGCTATGATTGTTGGCTTAACAATGGCATTTGGACGTTAGTATTGATTTTTGTATAATACTCAACGTTACTAATTATTTTATTCTCTGTTGTATTTGTTAATAGAGACAACTGCCGTTGGTGAGAGTCAAATTGAACGTAAGTGAATTTCATTTAATCATATCGAAAAATTTCTGTATGATTTTATTAATTAGGATATGACATTGGTGATTTGCGTTATGGAATCGATGGTGCCGATAATGAAAATTTTCCTTCAAATACTTTTTTATCTAGTGACAATGAGGATTCTGTTCAAAAATATGTTTGTATATTTTTTTAATTAAATTTTTTTAAATAAAATATTTTATTTTAGCTCTCTGATCAATTAATAAACGAATCTGGTTATCGTGGTTTATTTATTGATGGCGTTCTTGTACAACAAGACTCGACAAGTGGTCGAAAACGACGGTACTTATGTTCAAAACTTACATAATAAAATTTCAAGATTTGTTTTTCCTAGAGCTACATCATGTTCAACTATTTTTGTTATTCGAAATATTCAAGTCTATTTTGATCGTTGTTCAACTTGTGTTGGTGCACGCAATCTTGCTTTACGTCGGGCATTTGCGAATATGACTGCATTTCAAAAATCATTAGATTTATCAGCAACCAACGGTAGTGTATCTCAAATATCTACAGGAATTTGTTCAACACCAAATATAACTAATCCAAGTGAGAAATTAGATATTTTATGATTTAAATTAAAATCTTTCTTTTCATTTAGTTGTACCAGTAACATTAAGTGTTTTAGAAGCACAACAAATTAATTCAAGTCTTACACCAACAACTACATATATGACAACGACTGAGGCATCAACAAGTTATTCAACATATACTTATTCAACACGACCAACAAGTCGTTCAATATATGCATTGACATCTCGAAGTATTTCTACAGAAAAAATAAAAGCAACGACAACAAGTACTTTACGTCCAATCGAAACAACTTTACCAATTGCAACAACAATAATTAATGATATCAGTAGTGTTGTTTCTACAATTTCATCTCCAATTACAACAGATTCAATATCAACTATTGATTTTACAACTGCAGAAACTTCAACAAAAACACCTGAAATATCTACCACTTTCATTGAGTTAACATCAACAGTATTTAATGAAGTAGATGAAACAACATCTTCTTTCATGGATTTAATAACTACATCAGGAATAATTGAACATACAACAACAGCACAACAAATCGAAGATACAACAACAATACAATTTGAAGACACGACAACCGAACAAGTCGCATACGTGACTACAACAGAACAATTCGGAAATACAACAACAATACAAACAGAAGATACAACAACAATACAAACCGAAGATACAACAGCAATACAAGCCGCAGATACAACAACAGAACAATTCGAGGATACAACAACAGTACAAGTCGAAGACACGACGACTGTACAACAGTTCGAAGAAACAACAGCAACAGATCAAGTCGAAGATACAACATTGTCTGTAGATGAGACAACGATATCCGAAGAATTTGAAGACACAACATTATCTACAGAGGATATTATGACAACAGAAAGATTTGATGAAACAGCAACAACTCAGAAACTTGAAGAAATAACATCTTCTATCAACACAACGACAACATTCAATGAATTTTTGAATATTTCAACATTAGAACCAATCGAACTAACAACAACATCTGTAAATGAGACAACGACATCGAACGAATTCAAACAAACAACATCATTTGAAGATTTAATAGCGACAACAGAATTATTCGAAGCAACTGCATATACTACTAATTTAACTTCAGCATCAATCGAATTAGTCACAACTGAAACTTTATCATATGATACGGACACAACAATTGAATTAGAAGAAACAACATCATCATTGACAAATTTTACTAGTGAAGAAAAATCAACCGTTAATTATATGATAAATGCGACAACAAGTAATGATTTTGAAACAATAACTCTTGATAATTTTGAAGATCTAACAAGTCCTGCAGTAGAAAGCTTGTCAACAATAAATCATACTATTATCGAATCTGATTTATTTCAAACAACAATTAGTCAAGATGAAAAAACATTATCAGATTCTTCGACAGGAACACAATTAGCTACTTCTATTTATGATAATTCAACTGAAATTTCTGATAGTTCGATCAAATTCGAAGCTACTACAAATGAAATTGAAATTGATCAATCATCATCCTTTTATGATGAATCAACAACAGAAATGCCTGAACTACAATCAAGTACAATATCTAGTTATACCGATGAAACAAGTCCTTCATCAATGTATCTTTCAACTACAATAAAGTCAATATCTACTCATGCTCTATCATCATTTAAATCAGTAACTCCAACCGCTACTAGTTCTTTTCGACAAACTACTCAAAAGATTTCTCCATTTTTATCATATAAACCATTATTAACTACTTCTTTACGAAATACACCATCTCAATTAACTAGTCGACCAATGTCATCATTGACATCAATAAGACCTGGTCGTACACAAAAAGAAACATTTTATTCTACTGTTTTTACAACTCCAACAACACAGCGTTACAGTACTTCACTTGCTGGAACACCTAAAACTACTTATCAATCAACAATGAAAATGCGACGTTTTACTACTGCTATTACTCCATTAATGTCTACTGGTCGAACAAGTAAGTTCTATAATTGAAATTTTTCTTTGTAAATGAAATCATGCTACATTAAAAGATATTCGAACTTATACAACAGCAACAGTTCCATTAACAACAGGAACACAACAACGCACTCGACTAAGACAGACATGTAAGAATATTACTAATTTTTGAAAAGTTTATTATTTCATCATTTGCTATTTGTAAAGAATTGATATCTTGCGTCATTAAAAGAAAGCTAAAATTTTTTCGGTCTTTTCAATATTATACAAAAAAAATCATATCTATGCATCATATAACACGTTACAATTCAACATTATTTAATTCTATCTTTGTGTAACACGATCTAAAAGGAGTGTTGAAATATATACAGTAGGAGTTTTCACTCCCCTTCCCCACAGATTGTAACAGACACTATCATGGAAACGTCACAGACCTTGCCAGCCAGGATCCAAATACTGCGACAAACGTTGTTGATATATAAGCTGCTTCCCTATTGCATTTATGGACGATTAAATAAAAGAGTGATAAAAAAATGTGCCCCAGAATAGATATAGTAAAACAATCTCTCGGTGATTACCAACAACAGCTACATCGTGTTTCTGATTTTAGTCCCGCAGAGATTATGCTAACAACTATTTTTTCTAGCATATAATCCAACAAGTATTCGACCACAAACAACTGCTCGACCACAAACAACAGTTCGATCGCAAACAACTGCTCGATCACAAACAAGTGTACGACCAGAGACAAGTGCTCGATCACAAACGAGTGTGCGACCACAAACAACTGCTCGATCGCAAACAACTGCTCGATCACAAACAACTGTACGGCCAGAGACAAGTGCTCGATCACAAACGAGTGTGCGATCTCAAACAACTGCTCGATCGCAAACAAGTGTACGACCACAAACAACTGCTCGATCGCAAACAAGTGCTCGATCGCAAACAAGTGCATCTACACGCTATCAAACAACTTACGTACCAACAAGTACTCTAAAATCACATTCGACATCTCTGATAAGCACAGAAACAATGACTATTGGTAAGCTTTTGTTTTTTTTCCTTCGAAACTCTTATTCTTCTCTAAACATCATTAATCTCCTAGAATCAACAATTGCAACCGATGTACACATTGAAACATCATCATCAGCTTCTTCTTCACCCGCCGAAATAGCTGGTACAACTAATATACCTTCAATACCAATCGATATCGATCAATCATCATCTTCTACAAATCTTTATAACACAACTGAATCATTATTAACAACAGATTTACCATTAACTATTTCTGATGAATTAACTACAAATGAATCTTATACAACATCATCTAAATTTAGTACAACTACCACTATTGTAAGTACTTCTGGCATGATCATAACAAGTAGATTGCTTGATGATTCAACTAATCAACAAAGCTTGCATTCATCTGCTTTTACTACTACTGCTTCATTAACAAATGCTTATATAGAAAGTAGTTCCATCACTTCTGTACCTATAATTTATTCATCGATACAAACAACGGCAGATATCGATTATAGATCGACAAAATTATTACAAACTCTACTCGATAGTTCACTTCCTGTGATTGATCAAGAAAAAACATCAGTAGATAGTAGTTCTCAATTTCTATCATTAATAACAACAATTTCAACTACTAATGATATGAAATCTACAACAATACCTATCAACGAACAAATGATATTCACCAGTCAAGATATTTCAAGTCAAAACTCAATCGAATCCAATACTATAACAATAACTCAGAGCACAAATAATAATATATTTGAATTTCAATCAACTGAACAATCATCAAATCTGTCAAACAATAATCACACAACAAGTATTAACTTAATGGAATCTCTTAGTACAGAAATCAGCAAAACATCGTTCATAGATACTAAATCATCAACTGAAATAAATCAAATGAATAATTCCATCACAGTATCAATCTCTTCTTTTACTCATGACAATATTTCAAGTTCAACTAATCATATAACATACATGAATACGTTATCATCAACTACAAACATAGATGTAACCAATACTGAATTCTCATCTACAATTTATACACCAAGACTTGTTACTTCAAGTGCACATACATTAACTTCAAGTTTGTATGAAGATCAATCATCATCAGTTCCGTGGTCAACATTTAATTCTGATTCCTCAATACTTTCAACTCTTTCTACTGAGAAGAATGAATTTACTACTCAAACATTTTCTACTATGAATTCAAAATTAGTAGAATTCTCAACAAGTACTTTTTCAACAATAGATCAAAGAGTTTCAAGTTCAACTCTACAATCTTTATTATCTTCATCACAATCAATAATGACAACTGACACAACAACAAATGTTTTAACTAATACAGAAACTGAATCGTCCGTAGAAACAACATTCATTCCAAGTTCAACTATTGTTACATCTATTTCTAATGTGTCATCATATCACATATTCTCTTCAGTCGAGCATAACGAACAATTATCTACAGTATCTACCGCTACATTAGATAATAATTCTACAACATTGAAACCATCAATAATTACTACCAATCAAAATCCAGATACTGATCTTATTTCGTCCATTGAATTACAACTAGCCCCTACTCAATCGACTTCTAAAATAAATGACGAAATTTTAAGTACAACTGGCACGAACATACTAAATGAAATTACAACGAAACTACTACAAGATCAAACATTAGTCGCAACAAATTATCCAACAGAATCGTCAACTCAATCATCCATATCTTCCTATAGTAATCAAATATTGACAACTCTTAATGATTTAAATAAAGTATCAACACTGTTAACAACTAGTGTAAAACATGATGAAACATCTATGCCAGCTCTCAGTAGTACCGTAGCATTAAATGTTCAATCATCCATCGAAACTGACACAACTAAAAACTCTATTCCATCAACTACTAGTACCTACAATATTGAAAATACTTTCAATTCATCTATATATCTATCGTCAGAACGTATGACAAACATTGATACTGTAACCCCATCAGCATTCACTGATGTAACTACTACCACTGTCGTATCTACTATTGATACTTCAACAATTCAACATTCAACATCTGACACTAATACTGAGACTATAACTAAAGATCGTACACTTTCAACCTATGAAGCTACCAGTAACGTATTAACGTCATCAACAATCTCATCTTATACGTATCAAACATTAACTCAAATTGTTGATACAGCAAGTAGTCAAAGTTTAGATACGAATTCTATTTCAACAATGAATTCGACAATGACTACAAATCAATTATCATCACAAACAAGTACTCTTTTCTTTAGCAATATTGAAACTACTACAACTAAAACTACTTCAAGTTCAACCGAACATTTATCTTCGCCATTATTTTCATCAGAACAGATATCAACCATTGACACTACCACGCCGCCATTCATCTCTGTTTTCAGTTCAAATTTAATTACATCCACTTTTGACACCTCCCTGGTTCAAATATTAACAACTGTCGATGAGAAGAATACGTCTCCAGCATCTTTATCAACTGCTTTGAAGACGAACAAAGTAACGACTGAAACATCAGTAATTACACATTCTTCTACTCATATTACCAATGTTTCTACTATCTCAACCATTTTGTCACACCCATCAGTGTCACAATATGCAAACAATGATGAATTTAGCACGTTTTCATCTCTTGCAAATAACATTGATATTACGTCATCATCCACTCTCCATCCATTAATATTTCACAGTTCAAGCCTTAATACATTGTCTTCACTTGCCTCAGATTCCAATGGCATATCGACTACTATTACAGCAACATTTGCTTCCACTTTTGAACATATTTCAACCTCAACTGAAAGTTCATTACCTTTATCCTCAGAATATACAAACAAGATTACTGATCCATTAATAACACAATCAACAACTATTAATGATAAATATCTAACATCCAGAGCAATGAGTAGTCAAAATTTAGAAACTGATACTAAGCAAACAACAATGCAAACAAATAGTGTTTTCTCAACTGCACTTGATAATAACAATATATTTGTCACATCGATCGTACCTACTACGACCACAGAAATGAAATCTTCGTTATTAACATCTTTAGACAATGTGTCAAACACTCCCACTATAACATCAACACCAACTAATAATATCATTGATATTACAAGTACTCAAGAAGTGTTTGAAGATAACTTATCATCAACATCTGATACTGTACATCAAACAACACATTTAGAAGTAGTTTCTACCGATTTCGATATTCAATCAACGATCACAAGTAGTTCTACTACATTGTCTACCAGAGCAGATACAACAATCAATCAAGATAAATCAACTGTTTCTCATAACGTCACCGAACTTATATCAACCTCTGTTGAATCTTCATTATCAGAACAAATCACTACAGACACCAGTAAAACTACATTTATAACTTTAACCAATGCTTTTGATGACACTTCGAACATTCCTGATGGAGAAACAACTTCTACGCTTGAGCCCACAAGCAAAATATCTACATTTAATGAGGCAACTGTTTCTTCCCTCACAATAGTTCAAAACTCTACTGATATTCAACAAAATGCAACAAGTTCATCAATATTTTCAATGACAACTGTTGATGAAACGGCATCGCCATTGACGGACACCGTTCGTCTTACAACAGCTTTCTCTACTGTTACTTCATCATCTTCAGGAAGCTCTGAAACTACTGAGAATAATTGGAAAACATCTCAAAATCAACTACAATCTACTACAGAATATACAATGGAAGAGACAACATCATCTACATCTTCTTTGAGTCCTACTCAAACGCTAACTGAAACGTCCTCAAACACCATGACAAACAGTCAAACCGTATCATATACAAGCATTGATCAAACAACCGATACTACTACAATGTCATCTACTGCACAAGATACTACACCATTACAATCCGCTACGATAAGTTCTTCCTTGTTAGATAACTCTAATATCGCCACAACTTCAGATTCTTCTCAATATTCCGTGAGCAGTACACTGAACATGATCGACGACACATCAACTACTACAATACCAAATACGAATACTGATCAATCATCTATAACATTATCAATATTACCAAACACTGGCACTCCCATCATTGAAACGACGCCGTCAACCACCATAAAACTCACCAGCTCTCAAAGAACTTCTGTTTTATCCAGTGAATATGATTCATCGCGAATATTTGATTCTACTGCTATAAATTTATTCACAACCACAGAAACTGTATCGAATTCAATGAAAAGTCAATTAGAAACATCCACAGATGATGTCTTCACAACAAATCCTACTAGTAACGAACTTCATCAATCAAGTAGTATTTCATCGATCCTTTCAACTTCAAGTACTGTCTCATCTACTGCAGACATGATCATGCAAGATATTATAAGTACTACTCAAACCACTATAAATCCGCAATCATCACAGTTCACAACTACTAGCGAAGCACGATCGTCAACGCTTTCAATATTATCTAAAGAAACCGACACTACAATTGACTTCAGTACAATGACATCACTAACTCCATCGGATTCAACACATTTTACTTCACAACCTACTAATAACCTAACATCTTTCGTGTCTCCGAATACTGAAACAAGTAACTCATTATCAACATTGTCTTCACTTCTTACGAATTCAAATGACATATCTACTACTGTTACACCAACGTTTTCTTCCACTTTGGAATATATTTCAACTTCTACTGAAAGTTTATTACATTCGTCTTCAGAATATACAAGCACAATTAGTGACCAATTAACAACACAATCAACAACTATTACTGATAAATATCCAACATCAATCGCAATCAGTAGTCAAATTTCAGAAACTAATACTAATCGAATAACATTGCAAACCATTAGTGTGTTACCGACTTCAGTTGATAATAACAATATATTTGTGACATCGATCACACCTACTACGACCATAGAAATCAAATCTTCAGATAATATCTTAAACATTGCCACTATAACACCAACATCGACTAATAATATCAACGATATTACAACTACTCAAGACGTTATTCAGGACAAATTGTCATCAACACCCAATACAGCGCAACAAACAACATATCTACGAGAAACTTCTACAAATTTCGATACAGAATCAACATCTCTCATTAGTTCTATCCCATTATCTACTAGAGTAGATACAACAATCAATCAAGACCAATCAACTATTTCTCGTACCGTCAAAGAACCTATGTCAAGTTCTTTCGAATCTTCATTATCAGAACAAATCACTACAGACACCAGTAAAACCACATTTGCAACTTTAACTCATATCTCTAGCGACACTACGATCATTCGCGATGAGCAAACAACTTCTACTCTTCAACATACAAGTAAAATATCTACAATTAATGAAGCAACTGTTTCTTCCATAACATTAATACAAAACTCTACTGATGTTCAACAAAATACATCACATTCATCAATATCTTCAATGACGACAACTGAGAACATGACATCGCCATTAACAGCCGCCGCTAGTCATGTCATAATTTACTCTACTATTACTTCACTACCTGCAGAAAGTTCTAACGCTATTGACAATACTTGGAAAACAACTCAAATCCAGTCGCAATCTACAAAACAATATACGAAAGATGAAACAACATTACCTACAACTTCTTTGACTTATACTCAAACGTTCACTAAACCTTCCTCAAACATAATGACAAGCAGTCAAACAGTATCATATACAAATATTGATCAAACAACCGATACTACTACAATGTCCGATACTGCACAAGATACTACACCATTACAATCTTCAACAGTAACCTCTTCTTTGTTAGGTAACTCTAATATAGCCACAATTTCTTCAGATTCTTCTCAATATTTCATGAGCAGTACACTGAACATGATCGACGAAACCTCTACTACCACAATGTCAACTACGAATACTGATCAATCATCTATACCATCATCAATATTACCAAGCACTAGCACTTCAACCAGGGAAAGCACACCGTCCACTAATACAAAACTCAGTACCTCTCACAGAACTTCTCCCCTATCCAGTGAATCTGATCCATCTCAAATATTTGATACTACCATATTAAATTCAATCACAACCACGGAAACTGTGTCGAGCTCATTTGAAAATCAATTAGAAACATCCACAGATCATCTATCCGTCACAAATCCTGCTAGTAACGTAGTTCCTCAATCAATTAGTATTTCATCGATCCTTTCAACTTCAAGTACTCTCTTATTTACTGCAGATATGACCTTGCAGGATATTATAACTACCACTAAAACCACTATGAGTGTGCAATCATCACAGTACACAAGTAGCAGCGAAACACAATCGACAACAGTTTCAATCTTACCTAAAGAAACAGACACTTCGATTGAATTCAGTACATTAACATCACTAATCCCATCAAATTCTACACATTTCACTTCACAATCCACTAATAACCTAACATCTTTCGTATCTTCGAATGCCGAAATTACTAATACATTATCAATGTTGTCTTCACGTTTTACAAAGTCAAATGACATATCTACCACTTTCACATCTACGTTATCTTCTACTTTGGAAAATATTTCAACTTCTACTGAGAGCTTATTACATTCATCTACAGGATACGCAAGCAAAATTACTGGCCAATTAACCACGCAATCAACAACTATTAATGATAAATATCTTACATCAATACCAATCAGTAGTCAAAATTTAGAAACTGATACTAAGCAAACAACAATGCAAACAAATAGTGTTTTCTCAACTGCACTTGATAATAATCAGATATTTCTCACGTCCATCACACCTGCCACAACCATAGAAATGAAATCTTCGTTATTAACATCTTCAGATAATGTGTCAAACACTCCCACTATAACATCAACATCAACTAATAATATCATTGATATTACAAGTACTCCAGAAGTGTTTGAAGATAACTTATCATCAACATCTGATACTGTACATCAAACAACACATTTAGAACTAGTTTCTACCGATTTCGATATTCAATCAACGATCACAAGTAGTTCTACCATATTATCTACCAGAATAGATACAACAATCAATCAAGATAAATCAACTGTTTCTCATAACGTCACCGAACTTATATCAACCTCTGCTGAATCTTCATTATCAGAACAAATCACTACTTACACAAGTGAAACTACCTTTGTAACTTTAACCAATGCTTTTGATGACACTTCGAACATTCCTGATGGAGAAACAACTTCTACGCTTGAGTCCACAAGCAAAATATCTACATTTAATGAGACAACTGTTTCTTCCGTCCCATTAAATCAAAACTCTACTGATGTTCAACAAATTGCAACAAGTTCATCAATATTGTCAATGACAACTGTTGATGAAACGACATCGTCCCTGACGATCACCGTTAGTCCTACTACACTGTTCTCTACTGTTACTTCATCATCTTCAGAAAGCTCAAAAGCTACTTCTGATACTTCGAAAACATCTCAGAATCAACCAAAATCAACTACAGAATATATAACGGAAGAGACAACATCATCTACATCTTCTTTGAGTCCTACTCAAACGCTAACTGAAACGTCCTCAAACACAATGACAAACAGTCAAAAAGTATCATATACAAACATTGATCAAACAACCGATACTACTACAATGTCAACTACTGCACAAGATACTACGCGATTAGAGTCTGCTACGAGAAGTTCTTCCTTGTTAGACAACTCCAATATCGACATAACTTCTTCAGATTCTTCTCCATATCTGTTCAGCAGTACAGCGAAACGAATCCATGAAACATCTACTACTACAATCTCAATTACGAATACTGAGGAATCATCTAAACCATCATCATCATTACGAAGTACTAGCATCTCCATGATCGAAACGACACCGCTAACTAACACAAAACTCAATAGTTCTCAAGCAACTTCTATCTTATCTACTGAATCTACTTCATTTCCAACATTCGATACTACAACGATGAATTCATTCAGTACCACTGAATCTGTATCAAATTCAATTGAAAACCAATTGGAAACTTCAACAGAGGATGTATTCTTAACAAATCCTACTAGTAACGAACTACATCACTCATCTAAGATTTCATCGATTGTTTCCATCACAAGTATAGTCTCGTCTACTGCAGATATGATCATGCAGGATATTATAAGTACTACTCAAACCACTATAAATGTGCAA
>CAJNOL010001199.1:0-29104 GCA_905250125.1 Rotaria sordida | reverse complement strand
GTAGTCTATTTTCCATTGTTCGGAAAAGAAAAAAGAGAATTTCTTATCAATTACTTTATGAACAATAGAAGAGAGAATATTATAAATAAAGTAACAAAATGAAAACGATTTATTTATTCTATTTAGCACCTGAAATCTCATCCTCATCATCTGTTCTACTTCTTCAAAATTCATCATTAGAAAATAGCAATAATAAATTGTTAATCAATGATGAAGAACGTGATTCATCAACTGAACACCATAGTTGTGATGAACGACCACGAAAAGTACGACGTAGTCGAACAACATTTTCAACATATCAATTACATCAATTAGAACGTTCATTTGAAAAAACTCAATATCCAGATGTATTTACACGTGAAGAACTTGCTATGAGATTAGATTTAAGTGAAGCACGTGTACAAGTTTGGTAAGTTAAAATAAAATGAATAATTTTGTGTGTGTGTGTGTGTGTTTTATTCTAAAAAGAAAAATTTTCTTTGATAGGTTTCAAAATCGTCGTGCTAAATGGCGTAAACGTGAAAAAGCTCTTGGACGTGAAAGCCCAAAGTTCATGGGTCCACATGACTTAGAAACATTTCGTCATCAAATGTCAACATATTTATCCAATGCTTTAACAGGATCTGTTAATGGAACAAATCCTAATAATAATCATAATAATAATAATGATCGTCCACATATAGCAGTTCCTCCACCACATTATATACCATTTTTAATGGGTCGTATTGATGAAAAAGTTTTACAACGTTTACCAACAACAGTTAATCATCCAAATCTTGATTTACTTTATCATCATCATTCAACACAATTACCAAATATAAATATATCATCAGCATCACCAACATCATCGTCATCATCATCATCATCGAGTTGTTCAACATCAGATATTCATGAAGATACATCATCTTATTTAACAACATTTGATCATCATAGACGTGTAAAATTAGAAATACAAGATGCAACTGCTTAATACATTTTTAACAAAAAAAAAAATCTTTCTTTTCTTCTTTTTTTTCTCCTTGTTTTCCTAATATTTACAGTGCTTGTACAGTTTATGTGTATGTCTTATTTTTTAAAATATGAAAAGATAAAAAAAAAAGAAAATTAATTTAATTAGTATGTCTGCATTACAGATAATAATTTCAATTTTTTTGTTTTTCTTTTCATCGTAAATCGGTTTATGATTGGTTGAATATTTGTGAACATAAAAATTAGTCTCTTGTGGCGAATGAATAAAAAGAAAATATATGTCAATTGCTTCTTTTCAATAATAAGATATTATATGATTAAATTCATTATAGTATTTCGTGACTTTATTATTCATTTGTATATTTATGATGACAATATAGAAAATTAAGACAAGAGATAAACGGAAATATAAGAAAGAAGGTCGAACTTGTAATTTAACAAGAGGAAGTACGGAAATGTATCATCAAAAGAGAAAAAGAAGGAGAAAAAAAGAGAAAAGAAAACGAATGTATATTTTCATTATTCTACTTTTTATTTTATATTCTTAAAGAATAGAATCGTTTGCATGTTTAACAAGAAAGAGTCTCAAAACTAATCGAATAATCCTGACTAATCTGTTACTATGAAAGACATAATCGTTTTTCCGCTTCATTTATATCCTATTGGTATATGAATAAAAAAAAGAAAACGTAACTATATGTTTATATGACAAGGATTTTGATTCACACTATCATCATCATCAATACCACCTGTCGTGTTATTGAATGAATAGAGCTACTCGAGTTAATTGCGGGCGACTTGAGCTTGTTGGAAATATATATATATATATATATATATACACTCTTATTCTTATATACAAGTGGCTCAATATATAATTGTTCTATCGTTACATATTCTTGTCTCTTTATCCATACACACCCATTGAGATCGTTAATACCCATAATTAGATTCGAGGTTGTTTTATATATATATATATATATATACGTTGAGTTCCTCTTTCTTTAAATACTCTACTTTTACAAATAATAGAACAAAAACGATGATGAGGTCGGTTATATGCGAAGACTATTAGAAGCAAATAATTACAGTATATATGTGCCTTCTATATCTTTAATAACATGCTTATTTATGAATAATTCACAAGAAAATAACAGTAATGTGGACATTTAAGATGAAGATAATGTCGTCAAAGAAGAAGCAATTTGAAGCTTGATTACATCTGATGATGACGATAGTAAGAGCAAGTGCCCGATGCCGATGAATTGCTCATATCCGGTATGCTTTTTATTCTTTAATCATCTCCATCTGCATTTTTTTTGTCATCATCATCATCATATTGATGACAATAAAACAAAAAAAAAGAAACTGAATGAATGTCATCATGAGCAATCGCTAGTTTCAATTGCAATATCCTGTTGTATGTGCATATCACACGATACTCTTCACATCTCTAATTTTGCTTCATTTCCGTTCTTAATGTTCGCTTTGCTTATCGAGGTGTATGTCCTCATTTATGTCTCTTTTAATCAAGCTATTTTGTCTAGAAGAAAATTAAAATTAATATATAATTTTTTTTTATAAAAAAAAAAAAAAAAACAACAACAATAGAAACAACATACAGAAAGCTAAAGAAAATAACGAGCAAAAGCAAGTGAAACATTAATAATAAGAAGGCAAGTGCCAAAAATTAAACCAAGTAAAATACTCGCACGACGACGTTTAAATAAACTTGGAGATAAATATTCAACAAATGATGAAAGAATATATTGACCATCTAATGCATAACATGGTACTGCATTAAAAAAAGCTAATGCAAATGAAAATGCACCGAGATATCTAAGAAATTAGAATTTTGATTAGTTTTTTTAAAAGTTTGTTTTTCAATAATTAAATTAACTTACTGAAAAAATAATGGAATGTCATGAATAAGCATTGTAGGAAAATAGATATAGTTTGGTTTATATGATTGAATACTAACTAAATAGAAAAATTTTATTATTTACAATTTTTGTTTTATATTCGAATTGCTTTTTTTTTATAAATTAAAAACAAAATGATTTGATTCAATTTTTTTGTTGTCACTTGTAGGATAAGATCATAATTTTATCAGAAAATTCGAGGTCATCATGGAAAGACTTTTGAATCATGCAACCTTATGAATGTCATTCTCAGCTATGAAATTACTATACAATATTTACTAGATTTTTGCAAAATTAAACAAAAAAAAAAAAGCATTTTTTAATTTTTATAAAAGCAAGATCTAATTACTATTCCGGTTTTACTATTCATTTCTAACAAAAACTTCGTTAGTTGATTTATTTTCTTTAACAATTCATCTTTATTATTAAATCTATAAGAAAACGGAAACAGAAAATTTTTTTTTTTGTTTGTATCTTTCAAATTATTCTAATAATCATATTTTATTCATAGAAAATTTCTACAATCATTGTTCTTTATTTTAACTAGATATATGACTTAAAGAAAAAAGAAAAAAAAAATAGATGAAGTATATATGATTAAATTTATATCCACAGGATATATTATCTAGGGTTTCTAAGAGAATTACTAAGAATGACATTTTAATGAATTCTATTTCATTTCTTTATAATAACATAATATAAATGAATATTATCAATAGATGATATGTGTTGTTTCTTTTTTTTTTATTGTCTTACTAGTTCGATAAATTTCATGAATTGAACCGACAAAGAGTATTGTTGGACCACTACTATGAGTAATACGTATTAAACGTGTAACATTATCTTGTGAAAATGGATGAACACATGAAGAATCACCATTATAACTTTGACAATCACTATTTATTAAACATGATGGATGTTTAGTAACAATACGAGCTTCCATACAACCACCATTCTATATATATATATATATATATATGAATTAGAATAAGATTTTTTGTTTTTGAAAAAAAATGTAACTTACATTATCAGGATATTGTTTTGAATGATAAAGAAAACAATAATTTTTTTGTGATAAATTTTGACAACAATCATAATGTATTGATTGATTCAATTCTAAATTTATAATCAAGAAACAATGTGATGCATTGTAAAGATCTTTAAAGAATGAAAATAAGAAGAGACTTTATGATTTTCAATTTCCGTAGAGAAATTTCTGTTGACTATTCAAGATAGATACGTCGATATGAGCACTTATAGTCAAATGCAATCTTAATACAATAATAGTATATCATAAAAACTTTATCTGTGTAATCATTGAACCACTAAGCAGCTTCGAGTCAATTCAATTCAGATTGAATTTATAGTTAGAATAACTTTACTATACTCATTCTAAAGATATATTATGAGAAACAGAAAAATCAAATAATGCTAAAGGATTTGTTTTTGAATATTTCTGACTGAAACATCTAAAAAACAAAATTATCAATGATATTAATAAACCATTGGATAGAAAGGACTTCGCACCATTATAATTGCTTTTCAGTTTCAGTGTTGAAACAATCTTCAAGAAGTACAGACTTCATCAAAGTTTTTGAATATAAATAAGAAACCATGATAAATTTGTGACATATCATTCTTCATCTATTGACATTATCAAGGCATCACAAACTACAAATATTTTTCTGTTGGAAAGTTTATCATGACCTTTTCCGAGTTTAAATTTTCCAATCTTTCTTATAGGTGTATCACTACAATCTATAAAATCGATTCTTTGCTTATTCTTCATAGTATATCTTCTACGTAATATTTTGAAAAAAAGACTTTTTCCTCACATTGAAAAATATTCAGTTTTGAAATATATATGTATCGAGGTCTCAATGGGCTAAAGAAAGCCGGCCCATGGTTTTTTCTTAAAAAAAATGACCCACGCATGAGACACTCATCTAATTGCATTGGATAAATTCTTAATACATGAATGAGCAAGCATATTTCGAGTATCAGTAGTTGATGGATAAACAAATATTTGGTAACATACTTAATAACTTGAAAAATCTTCAATTCTATCAAATTCAGTAGTATTTTCTGATTTTTTAGTTCGAAAATCAAAAACTTTCCAACATAAAGATGTGTTTACTTTTTCATTTTTAATAACAGTATATGTCAAAGGTGGTTGTTTCAAAACAGATTTGATCTGGTTGAATACATATTTTGTTTTCCATGCGATAATGAACTAGAATCGGTAGTTGAAGAAAAAGTGTTAACAAAAATTGACCACTGAGAAGGTATACAGAAAGTTTTTTAAGGTGACAACAATTTCATCTTTTTTGTTTGTTTTGCTTTATATATTTACTGTTCATTGCCGCAATATTTTAGTCAATGGAAGAATTACATGGAATTTTCGACAAAAAAAAAATTAGTGGAAATATGCAATATGTTTTTAAAATTTAATATTTTATTCAAGACTCGGATTATGGGTGTCCATCGCAATATTGGATCAGCCCTGTTTTCTATTCAAAAAAATTTTCAAGCTCAACTCATTGAAATCTTTAATGTGTATAAAATATTCTTCATTATCATACCAATATGACTTGAATGAAGTTGTATTTCAGTTTGTGTTAAACAATATCCACTACTTTGATGTGGATATCGTTCATTAATTGAACGTAAACATCGATACCAATCATTAGATGTATTTACTGTACATGCATCAACAGATTGAATCATTGAATGAACCGGTAAAAGATTACGTATTGGTGAATCCTTAAGAATAAAATAAATATAAAAAAACAAAAAGCTAACTGTTAGATTGATTTTTTTTTTCCTTTAGAAATATTTACTTTTGCTACACGATATACAGTTGCTGCTTCTGTATAAAAATATCGAAGAAACATAGGATTTAAAAGAAGAAATATAACAGCAATAGCAACTAGAATCATATTATGAAAAACACCAGCACAATAAATTCTTTAAAAAAAAACACAAAAAGAATAATTTTATTTTTATTTAACAAAATTTTCTTAGTTTACCTCAATTGTCTTACAGCTGAAATCATTTGTAACTGTTCTTGATGTAAATCAACATAAGCACCAGGATAAAGAAGAAATAAAAAATATCCACAACCATTTACACGAATTTGTTCACTATAAAAAGAATTATATATTATCTAAAACTTCTACTTTTTTTTTTCTCTCATATAAATCAAAAACAAAAAAACTACTCACGCTGATGCTGCAACAGCATGCCCAAATTCATGAAATATTGTACATAAAAGTAACGCCAAAAAGAAATGCGGCATTTGTTCTAATGGTACATTAACACCAGGAATCTAAATTAAAGAAATTTTAATTTTAATTTTGATTGAAATAAAAATTCTACAAACTATAGGTTGAATTAATAATTTATCACGTTCGTTTTCTATTGCATTATTTTGTTTACTTGATTTTTCTTCTGTGAATGATCGAACATCATTATTTGTATTCATTGTAAATTCTCTATCTGATGGAATTCTCCTTTGTATTTCATATATATATTTAATAGGTAAAATAAGTAAAGTCAAACAAGCTATCATAGCTGTTGCAAATGCAATAAGAATTCCCATAGTAAACCAAATTTTCCATAAACGAGAATTACTTGTACCAATACGATAAAAAACACGATTAAAGGAAGTTGTATAAAAGCCAATACTAAATATCGATATATGACAACCTAATGAACGTAGTAGACGAATATATGGACGTTTTGTTTCATGATAACGCTAAATATTTAATGAGGAATAAAATAATTTGTTTTTTTTTTGTTTGTTTTATTTTTTAAAAATTTTTGAAAAAAGAAAGAAAAACAACTATACCAATAAAAGATGATTGATTAAATAGATAATACACCAAATAACAAGAATTTGAAGAAGAAAACGAACAAATATCATTGATGATGCATTAAAACGCATCTTAGAATGATCGTGATCCTTAGAATAAATAAAAATCATGTTCCAAATTTCAAGAAAAACAAAAAAAAAAAAAGATCAATAATTAGAAATGAAAATAATTATTTTAGATAATATTCTAATAAAGAATCTTACCCATTAGATACACATTCTCGAAATCTCTGTAATCCGTCATGAAATTCATAACAACAAACTTTTAAGATTATGCTTATGTATTACAAAAAAATCTATTCCTTTCATAAATTTAATTTGTTGACGAATAGTTTAATTAAACTGTTCATATTTTTCTGTCTATGTCTAGTAACATATATCTTGAATGATTTATTTATTTATTTTTTTTTATGATAATTGATTATAACTTACGATTATACTTGGCATATTTGTAATTTGAAATAAAATTTCAAATCAATCACATTTGTCGTTGATAGATATTTGATTAATAAATCGCTAATACGTTTTTTTTAATAATTATTAGATAATTCATTATTTCTGAAGAAATGATCAATAGATTAAATTTAGAAATAGAAATCGCATTTATTTATATGCAAAATTTTAAATAAAACAATAAGAGTAAAATCGATTTCTTATTTATAAAAAAAAAAATTATTGCAAGAAAAATAAAAATAAACACAAATATGTGAATTCAAAAAACAACAAAAGAAAAATATATTTATTGTTTTTGTTGTTCTTCATATGATTTTGCTAAATAACGATTAAATTTAAAAACTGATGATGTTGGTGATTGTTGTTGAATATTTACATTAGGTGAAGTTGTAATATGTTTATTTGTATTATTCAATGGTTCACTTTTTCTTAATATTGATGTTTGTTGTGGTGATGGTGAACGATGTGTAAAAAATGATTCATCATTATTTGTTGGAGGAGCTGATGATGAAATTGTACCTTTAACAACAGGTATCGGTGGTGTTGTAGAATAAATCGATATATACAATGGAGCTGTGCGTACAATAGCTGGTGAATATTGTTGTGATGATAGTGCTGATGATGAAGATGATGAAGAATATAATATTGGTCGTTGTGAATTATTCATTGAAGGTGAAAAATGTTCCATTTGAGAGATAGGTGAGGATGCATCTTCAGATAATGAATTTGGTCTATCAAAACAAAAGCTTGTTGATCGTGATGATGTTGAAGAGAATTCTTCATCACCAGGAAGAAAAACATTATTGTCAGATGGTGGTTGTAATGATGATATAATTGGTGGTGAAGTCAACGACGGAGTTTTATCGCTGGATATTGAAGATAAAGTAGTAATTGGAGTTGGAAAACCACCTGATGAATTAAGCATTAATGCTGGATGATCATGTAGAGATCGAACAGGCTAAATATATAATTATAAACATAAATGTATAGAGAATATTTTATTAAAAACAAAAGTTTTTATTTTATTTTGGCGAATGTTTAGCTTATGAAGAATAGTCAACACGAAAACTTCAACAATTATTTATCAAGATCTTTTTCTTCATACTTATTCTCATGATTTGTAAGTAAAGAAAAGAATGAAATTTATTGTTCAGATTTTCCGTCTAGGAGATAACATTGAACAACTATTAGTAAAATTTGTGGAAAAAAAAGTCCAAAATTGTGTCTGTACAAAGCAAAATAGCAGTTTTTTGTGCAGTCCTTTGTTTGTACCTTGAAACTAGGCATGTTCCAATATACTAAAACCAACTCCAAACTTTTGGATTTCAAGATTTAAGCTTTGGATTCTAGTTTGTCTCTGTTGGATTTAAGAGAGGGAAGTTATAATTACTTGCCAGTTACGTTATCAGGTAACTAGTAACGGAAATTTTGCGGATTTATCAAGGGAAGACTGTTTTTTGAAAAAAAAAGAGATTTTTTTATAAATTTTGATCAAAGATTTTCGTGGTCGAGGAATATGAATCTCTAATTGGCTTTTCGAACTTTGTGAATTCGAATCAATGATTAATATATCTTGCTTCCTTTACAAGTGATGCAAAATTACCAATTAGTTGCAGCACAATGGTAACTTGCCTTAACTAGTGCTATTACGTGAAGATTACTAAGCGAATTAGACTACTTTATCGTTGTAATCAGTGCTTTAATTCGATAGAGAAGACCCAGATTCTGAAACCCAAAAGTTTTAGTATTGATACATGGCTACTTGGAAGAGCTTCAATTCAACATTATTGTAGAACACTGAATTCTGTACAAAATGAGGTATTACAATAAGTGAAATCTATGTGTTTCCATTAAAGAGCTAGTTTCTATGGAGATCGGTAATCGTTGTTTCAAAAACTACTTTTAAAAATTTGTCATGCAAAAATAAATAGCACACATTTGTAGATCAAATTTTGCTCTACAAAACTGAACCATTTAAACCTTTTTCGCATATTGAATTCGATCGAGCTTCAATCGAAATACAAATTTAATCAAAATAATATTTTGTACAACTATTATTTTGAATCTTTTGAAAATAATCTGATGTTTGTTGCCCAATATTACCCTAGAAGAAAGTTCTGAACACATGCGTCTGATTCTAATTAGGCTGCTTCTGGTTTTTAACCAATTGTTAAATATTTTTTGGCAAAACTTTCACATCATAGATTACTATGAAAAAAGTATCAATTAAATAGTTTCTTATATATCTTACTTCTTGTGTTTGATTATCATTTAAAATTTTACTATTAACAAATGTACGGTGATGAAAATGTTCATTTGAAGAATCTGAATCTGATAGTCTTGGTGCTGTATGAACATAAACATTGTCTTGATTAAGTTTTTCATATGTTGGTAAAATTTGTATAGGTGAGCTAGATGTTCGATGATGACCTTTAATTGATGATATTCTATTTTTGTGACTAATAAAATGATTTGTAGTTGATTTTATTGGAGAAGTATTTGTTTCCGGTAATGATAATATTGATGTTGATGATGATGAACGTGTATGACGATTGACCGATGATAAATCAATTTGTTTATCATTCTCAAGTAAATTCTATAACAACAACAAAGAATTTATATAAATTTATTCTTGTTTTTTTTTTGCAAATAATTACTTTATCTTTTATTGATTCATTATCTGAAATACTACTATTATGTGATATAGATTTTTGCCATGATACAATAGATTCTTTATCGGAATCATTTTCACTATCACCAACTGAACTTATTTGTGCTATTCGATGATGTTTAGTATTTGATAATTTATGAGAACGAATAATTGGTGTTGTTGCTGGTGAACATTCACGTGAATCAACAAAACCTTTATTAAAACCAGCTATTTTTGAATCATCAATATTAAAATTAATAGCTGCTAAACCCATTTTATTCATCCATTTAGCCATTTCATCACGTGTTGAACAATAAAAATATTCACAAGTTTTATTATTATCATCGGAAATACGAAAAGCACTAGAAAAAGAAATTTTATTTATTAATTAATTTTTTCTATTTTTTTTTATTTACTATTTTTTTCTTTCTGGTGCTGGTGAAACATTTTTTCCTTCAAGTTTCATCTCAAGTTCTTGAGTCTTATCCTATATTTAAAAAAAAAATTGTTTCTTTTTTTCAAAATTTTTCTTTTTTCTTTATACGACTTACGTCTTTTGATTTAAATATATATAAAGTGCCACCTTTTAAAACACACCAATAAAGTCTCCATTGTACAAATGATATTGTACCTTTCGGTAAATAACGATGTAGAGAACCTTCACAATCACCTTTACCCAAATCTTTACATGAAATTTTTTTATGTGATGCTAAAAAATAAATAACAAAATAAACAAATACCAATGATAAATTAAACTTTAATCATTAACTACATATGATATTCCTTGAGACCAAAATAAAAATAAAAATAACTATACCAAAGAAATATTTACCTTCTTATTTAATTTATTATTAAAAAGTTACTAGAACAATAGGAGTTTTGATATTTTCTTACTGGTATTACTCTCATAGAAAGATTTTAATTATAAATCACTTACATGTCCGTTTTGGACGACGTCGTTCTGCAGAACCAAAATTCTAAATGAAATAAAATAAAATAATTATTTTAAAAAAATCAATAACAATCATTTTACTTTTCGGTTATCACTATGATTTAATGGTGGTTTATTGCTTACAACGTTAGAATTATTATTATTATTATTACCAAAAATTGAAGATATTTCCATTTTTAATTCATTTCGAAATCTATATAAATATAGGACGAATTTTTTTTTTTACTCTTGTTCATCTATATGTATATATGTCTTACGTCATGACTTTTCCAATATCACCATTAGATCGTTTTGTACGACTTTTTTCTGATGAATCTGATGGCTAAAAAAAGTTTCTAGATATATAAAAAGATAACAGAAAAATAAAGTTTACTTTAAATATATTTGAGAATGATGAAAGTGTTGATGATGTTGTTTGTAAACTTGTTTGACTAGCACTTTTATTTATTGATGCTCCGGATGTAATTGGTGGAGATGAAGATATTTGATCATCATATAATGATGATGTAGAATTATTCGATGAATTTTGATTATATATTGATTGAATACGTTTAATATTTACTAATTGTGGATGATCTTTATTTGTATGAACATTCATATCAGCAATAACTGATTTAGGATCTTGTCGAGAACGAAAAAGTGTTGAAATATATGATTCAATACCCTAAAAAAAATAATTGATGACTTAAAAATCATGAAAAATATTCTCTTGATGAAGTTAGAAATAAGAAAGAGAAGTTCTGTTGTTGATTGAATATACGATCGTATAAAACATCATATTCCTTTTTTTGTTTATTACTGTGCTTGTTAGACAAAGGAATGTATCATCATCTTAGTAACTTAGGTTTTTTCTTTTAATACATATGGATGTCTTTTGCTTTCATCTGTAATTATCTCACGATGGTAGTTTTATATTAATATTTACTTAGTTAAGTTGTATATTTTGAGATTATTAGATTTGTTTTTTGATTGTTCTTTTCTCTATTTACTTATTTATATCATTAGGACTGGAAATATGTAAGACATGTTCGTCTCGTCTAGGATATAATGACTTTTTTGCTGTGCTTTATGCTCTGCCTCGATCTTGGCCTAGAAAAAATTTGTTTACGATACAACTATCCGAACTGATACCCGCCGTTTGAACTCATATTGGAATCACGAGGAGGTGCCAATAAGACTAGAAAAATCCTAATAGAGTTTGTCTTCATGGACATCTGGAGCTGTGGTTTTCACCGGTCTACTGAATTTTTGATCCGGGTTTAGGTATTTAGCAAAAAATCAAATAACAGAATTTTGCTCGGAAAGATCTGATGACTACCGGAATATCTTGAAAGTTTCAGCCGAAAAGAATGTTCGTTTGTGGAGATATTGAATTTTCAAGTGAACTCGATTTTGGCAGCATATCTGTGGTGATCGACCATTTGTTTTTGAAAATTCAATATCTCGACAAAGGAAGACTCTTTTTAACTGAAACTTTCAGAATATTGCCACAGTCATCAGACCTATCTACAAGCAAAATTTCAGATCAAAATTCCGTTATTTGATTTTTCAGTAAATACGTAGAGCAAGATCAAAAATTCGTCAAAATGGTGATAACTTAGTTCCAGATGTCTATAGGTACGAACCATTTTAGAATTTTCTATTTCCACTGTGATCCCCTTGTGAACCGAATATGAGCTCAAATGACGGTTACCAATTCGAATAGTTTCCTCGTTAGAAACAACAGAACATTCAAAGATAATCTTTAGTTCCAATATCAATAAACGTTTGATTTAAGTTTGGCACAGGAATGTTCCAAGGGTAACAAATCTGATGGAGGAGTCGATGGCTCAGGAGATTGATTGGAATATATTTGTTAAGGTTGGCCGGATTTGGAGATTTGAACGTTTAAAAAACAATGAAACGCTAAAACTCCACTGCAGACAAACGAAAATTTTTCAAGATTTGGGTAGATCTGTGGCAGCTCACAGTTCTAAGAGCTGATTCTTTTTTGAGAACTGTGTCCATTGACTAGTTCCTTTGAAAGAACTGGGTGCAATGGCCAGTCTTTATTTAAGAATTGGGTCCAGTAACCAGTTCTTTTATTGAGAACTGGGTCTAATGACCGGTTTCTTTCAAATGTACTTGCTCTATCAATAATGGGGCGATCCACCGATTCTACTCAGTACTTGCTCTAGTTGTCAAAACAGAACTGATTACCATACCCAATTCTTTTGAAAAGACCTGTTCACCATATCCAGTTCTTTTCAAAAGAACTGAGTGATTGACACCAGTTCAGTGTTTTGATTGAGAACTGTCACAGGTATAGATTGGGAAACCCTTATCCCGCTCAGAGGACACTCCTAGTTCTGCATATGTCTAATCAGATGAACAGATAGTCGATATTGTTTTTCAGCTACTGAACTTCATTTTGTCGCTTTTAACTTTGAACCATTTTCATTCTTTTTCAATAAAGTTATAAAAAAGACTTTTTTTTGTATTCAAATGTCATTCGAATGTTGATTGTTTTGAGATACTTATGTAAGATAAAGTTTAGACAAGAAAAACAAGAAGAATATGTGTATATGCCTCTCGCCTCGAACTTCTTGACTATCTTACCATCTTCCTCTGACTTTTTGGTGTTGATTGATTGGAACTAGCAGAATGCGGTCGTTCAGTATCTAAAATACAAATAATTTCAATTTTCTTTCAAACTTTTTTCTTTTTGTTCATACTCTTTTGTTTTGAATCTAATTTATTGGGAGACATTGGTGATATTAAAGGATTTGTAGATACAGATGAGACGGATGATGATGGTTCACTACTAAGATTAGAATTTTCACTGATTTCATATGTATTATTACTATTAGCAAGTGTTTCGGTCAGATCAGGTAATGATGAATGTTGATCACGTTTGATTTGTGACGAACGTTTATTTTGATATAGAGTTTCATCATCACTTTCAATTTCAATCTCCCTATATAAATAAAGGAAAAGAAAACGAATTAATGAGAGAACGTGATAAAAATCAAATAATTCTTCTTATTCGGATACATAAAACAACATGTAGACAAAGGGAAAAAATGTATTAAATACGTGCACAACATGAATAGTCTGTCTACCTGTTCTTCTTCTCGAATGCTAAGATAAGTGAAAAATAAGTTTTAATAAAAATGAAAAACACTAAAATAAAATTATCATATTAATTACCCTTCTTGTTCTAGTAAAATAGTTCGATTTTCTTGTGTTTGTTGTTTTCTTCGTTCTAAAGCACCACGAGCACGTGAACGTCGAGGATTATGTGGTCCATCAACAAGACGTTTTGTATATACTTCATCATCATTATGTCGAGGCATTTTTTTAACTAATAAACATATTTCATTTGTTTGTGATGTACGCAGTAATTCATCAAAATGTTTTGGATCCCAACCGATCTTTGAAAAAATGTAAAAACAAAATCAATTTCAAGATGAATTGATCTCATAAAGGAGCGTTCCCAACTGTCGGGATAGCCTCAAGTGAAAACCGATTGAACAGTTGGGAACATTCTCTCGTCAATGGATAAAATGCTTAAGAAAAACCTATTTCTATTCTATATATATATATAAAGAAAAAAGAAACTGAATTTAATATGAGAGTCTATCAAATATAAGTAAATTTGAAAGCATTTGTTTCATATTCCTTCTAGGCCAAAGTTTGTAATAACTTAAGTATAACAAATGAAAAGATTCGATTTTAATGCACAGTATTTTTTGAATGAAAACGTTAAAATTAAGAATGATAAGTCTTTAGTTTTAAACATAGAATACAAACAAGATTCTTTTTTGTAATAAAGAGGAAAACAGTCCATATCTAGAGGAAACCACTATTTGAATAGTCGTGCATTAAATATTGCAACGAATAGGCCATAAGGAATTGGGCTAAATATAAATACAATTTTCCTCTCATATAAATTCATATATCAAAAAATAGAGAACTTCCAGTTTTACAAAACTAAGAACTTTACTTTTAGAAAAAACATATATCCTGTATATTCCCATTGCGACGCATCGTTGCTCGTGCTTTATAAAAGCATGGAGAATCTCAAAAGCAAAGAATATTACATCCTCTATTTTGCTAATCCACTTTCGAAATCCCGTGAAAATATTCTTCATGGTGATTTTAGAAGAATTTTTTAAACAATACAGTGTTTCTTTTGAGTTAAAATTCAATTGTAAGATTCGTATTAGGACACAAAAAAAATGCAGAATTCCGTTCTCTACAAGTTTACATGACTGCTGACAGCAGTACAATATGTTTTTTCATCAAAATTTACAAAAAATCCCGCAGACCTCAAAATGGATGTAAAATTTTGTTTTTTTTCTTTTTTCATTTATGGTGTCTTGAATTTTTACATGAAGCTGTCGTTTATAGTTTTGAAAGATAGAGGCTTTTATCAAGAATAGTTTCGTGTATTTTGAGAAATATAGTGAATTTCTCAATAATGATGTTACATCCGTAGAAATATACATTTTATCTCAGTGTGTTGATTCCTTCGAAATTAAAAACAGTTCTTTATAAAAGTACAGTACATAGTTTTTGTAAAGATTGAAATTCTCCATCTTTTGATATATAAGTGAATATTTTATATGAATAGTAAATTTGTCCGATTCATTATGATCCATTCGTTACTATTATCTTTGAATTCAGACAACAAAAATTAAGTGGTAATGTAATGTATTGTTGTTCTCTTGTATTTTAAGCTTTTTTTTTTCTGTTACTTTTTGTTCATCAAGAATAACAATATATCAGTTAATATTATTTTTATGTTTTTCTCTTTTTCCTAATATGAAAAAAAATCTGTTTGAAAACTTTGTTATTCCATCCAGGTGATTTTAATTCACACACAAAACAAGTGATTTAACTTGTCGTAAATAGAAAAACAAAAGAAAAATGAATCAAAAAAAATTTTATCGAGGTTTTTTTCGTTCGAGTAATTTCAAAATATGTTGTAATTACAAAATAAAAGTTAATCTATTTTTCTTTACGAAATTTCTGCTGAGGAAAAAAAGAATTTTTTTCAAAAATTCATTTTCTAAGAAAATCATAAGATTGGAAATAAACTCTATTTTATATAATTATCTAAAAATTATCCTTGAAAAAAAAATAATCAACTTACAACAACTTGATTGTTAATTTCTATAATTTCATCTCCAATATTAATTGCACTGAAACCTGATCCCATAAAACTCATAGCCTTAAATAAATTTCAATAGATTAAATAATCAAATTATTGAATTCAATTTACTTCTGTTTCAATACTTGATATAACATGAGTAAAATCAGGCATTGTTGTATATTCAATATTCTAAATAAATAGAAAAATAATTTAATGAAATATAAAAATAATTTTATTTCTTACCACATCATCTTTCATTGGACGTCGTAAATGAACTCGTGTTAAATAACAATCTGATGAAAATAGTGAATCTTTATTCTGACGAACTAATGTTATAGCTGTCGTTCGTAAATCATTAATCTAAATAGAATAAATTAAACAAATAAGGAAAATATCTCAACTATTTGCCAAATACTTTCGATTTCATTTTTTTAGCTTTACATAAGTCTTTATAAAGTTAGGAAAATCCTATAATTGTTCATGTTTATGATTTGAATGTTGTCAAGGTCTGCTTCTCTTTTGACTCGTCTGTATACCGTGGAGAGATGTGTTATACTTTTCTTCAAAAAACTCAATATAAAATTTATTTACTTCTAATATTAATTTCGATTTTGGCATATTAATTTGGTCAGCAACTCGTAAATTACGAAGTAATACACGTATCTGAACTAAAACTTTGATTATTTTTCGACGTAATTCAATATATTCAATATTTTCAATAAATGGTAATCTAATAAAAATCAAAAAATTCACAATAATTAATTTTATATATTTAATCGATAGTTTACCTTCCAAGCCAATGACAAGTAACAACAATTACATCCGATAAATTACTAATTGATGTATAAAATTCCGGTGAATTCATTACATTACTATTATTTGTTAATTCTTTATCATCAAGTCGTTTTATTAAATTATAACATGTTGTTGCTGCACAATGAATATGCATAAAAAGTAAAGCAAGTGTTTCACTAGTTAAACGACTGACCTAGAAAATTAGCAAGAAAATTTATAGAGATGATAATATTCGATAGAAAATTATTACAAGTGTAAGAAGAAGATCAATAGATTGCATTAAAATAAGTTGTTGATCAAGCTTTGTTATTCCCATACGAATAAGATCTTCACGAAGAAGAAGAGTTAAAGCTGTACCATCAATATTATTTTTAAGAAATAAATCACTTGTATCAGCTTGAATACCAGCAAGACCTTGACAAACAAAAAAACAAAAATTAATTTGTTTTTAAAATTTTATTATGGCTTTTTTTTTGCTCAATAACCTCCAATCCATCTTGCAACTTCATTTGCTTCCCAACGAGAAACCATTGTTGCTCGTTCTCGTGTTAGCTTAATTGAGCCACTATTATAGTGTAATGATTGCATTTTTTCAAAGTGTCTCTTCCTTTATTTTTCTTCTTTTCAATCACCGTCAAAACATTCGTCGTTATGTATATGATTGGTTTTTTTAATAAATAAACAAAATTTTCTTACTGATAGATAATTATCTAATCAAAACTAAACTTGTCATTTTGTATATTTATGATTTGTAATATTAATCAATCAATGAGCAATAATAAAATTTTATATTAATTATTGAAAATTTGTCGTTTTTTTTTGTTTTATTTCAATAAAACTTCTAAATACAATTAAAAATAATAAAAATTTTTATAGAGGGCGCTTTTCTTTTTCTTTTGACATACAATAATTTGAGCAGATGTTATTTATGTAATTTTTTTAGTTTAGATAGTATTCATTTGTTGATACAAAAATGGCAAGTCACGTTTGTTAATAGTTTATTATTGAACATAAAAATGTATTTTCTAGGGTGAACGAAAAGGTCAAAATAAATATTATCCACCCGATTTCGACTGGCGAAAAAATTCATCTCTAAATGCTTACCAAGGTGTTCATGCTCTCCGTGAACGTGCACGGAAACTTGATCGAGGTATTCTTATTATTCGGTATGATAATATTTTTATTATAAAAAATTAAAAAAATTCAAATAAATCTTATTAAATAGTTTTGAAATGCCATATAACATTTGGTGTAATACATGTGGAAATCATATTGGTATGGGTGTACGTTATAATGCTGAAAAAACCAAAATTGGAAATTATTATACAACACCAATATATCAATTTCGTATGAAATGTCATTTATGTGATGGACATTTTGAAATAAAAACAGATCCTAAAGTGAGTTTATCAATAGTAATATAATATGTTTTGTTTTTTTTCGCAGAATTAGCTAACGAGGAAAATTTCTCAAATCATTCATCACATATGTTATGAATACACTGAAGAGTGTTCGTGTTCTTAGCTTATTGCTGTGGAAATTTTGTATTTTTTAAATGAATGCCGTGACTCTCTCAGCAATACTAGGGAAACGAATTTTCGAATTTCAATTTCCATAGAGATTCGTCTCATCGATAATAGTTTATCGTGAAAGTTTCAGATATTTTCTTTGTTCTTTTCTTGAAATATAGCTATGAGAAAAGCATGTCTTTTATGCTGCTCATATACACCGGCAGATTTGATATTCTTATTTCAGGAAAGGAGCAAATCAAAAAACCGAAAACTCTTATAATAAACTATTTTTGTTAAAATCTGCCTCTGTGCAAAGTTTCAAGTTGAAATTCGGCAACGAATATTCTTCGTGTTCCTGATGAAGTACTACGATATTAACTTAAAAAATATAGTATTGCAGCAGTTCTAAGCTAAGAACTCAAACTGTTTTCAGTGTATTCATAGCTCATTAGAATTTACATGATACACATAATTTAAACTTCAAAGCAATTAAGCAGTCGGGGAATTTCCCTCGTAAGATTGTTATGAGAAATAAATAAGGAATGGATCTTAAAAGAGTCAAATCTTGAAAGTTTTTTTATATGTTGAGAGATAATTGGATATAGTTTGAAGAATTTGTACTAGTATAGAAGTATTTTTTCTATAAAGAATTGAAAACTTAAAGAATATCTTCAAAATTTATCGATAATTCTTATAGTTTACAAAGATCGGATCGGTTTGGTTCCCAAAAAAAAAGAACACAAATCGATCTTATCACCGATAGTTTAAGTTATTAATTCACTTTTTTTTCTCATTCAAAGTTCTATTTTTATCTGCTCGAGTTTCTACACTAATAAACTTGTTTAAATATTCTAAACTTTCAAGATTTGAATACTTTCTCAAGAAGAACTATTGTATAAGAAAAATTTCTCAACTTTGTCTGTCTTTCCTTACATTATCGTTTAGTTTAAAATCGATACCAGTGATAGAGACCTTCCATAAAGGATCGCTAGAAAAAGAGCGAAGGCGAGAATCAGCAAAAATTGGATGGGAAGAAGTCACATGCATCCGAGCGTTCGAACATTAATTACAGGTTTTTTGTTGCTTTTTAAGCATTTTCAAAAGAGCAACATTTCAGAATTCAATGACGCATTATCTGCGAATAAATCACATATATCATTTATTGAATACAGAAAAAAGAAACAGTTTATTTAAGCAAATGAACTTTTTCTAAAAACATTTTGGAAATTGAACATTCTTTATGGATGATCCGTATATATACATCTTAGTCATTAGTGTCTTCAGTAAGCAAGTCTTGTTTTTAAAGATACAAAATTTATTGAGGAAAATAGGTTCACCTTCTTACGATAGATTGTTTCACGAATGAATCTATATGTTAATAAATATAGGATTATTCTCTTGAAAAGACTCGTAGAAGTTCCAACAAGACAAACACATTGAACTTCAAGATCCATTACTCTCTTAGTCATTCATATTGAATAAAACACATATATTTCTGATGTGGAGAAACCATTCGATTGATTAACATATAACGTTTTTCTATTTACAATTATACAATAAAATAGATTTAAAGTTAAAATAATCTTTCATTTATTTTATAGGCTCGTGATTATGTTATTGTTAGTGGAGCACGTCGTGAAGAACAACGATGGGATGCATCACAAAATGGACAAATTGTTATGGAATGTAAGTTTATCAAATTCATTCTATAATTA
Source organism: Rotaria sordida (assembly GCA_905250125.1). NCBI lineage: Eukaryota > Metazoa > Rotifera > Eurotatoria > Philodinida > Philodinidae > Rotaria > Rotaria sordida. Next base: position 9,129 of record CAJNOL010001199.1, on the reverse strand, counting down.
AAAAACAAAATTTACAATCATTGTCTTTTTTTTCATTTTAAGCAACAGAAGAAATGAAAAAACTTGCCACTGATGCTATGTTTAAATTAGAATATGATGGTAAGGATGTAGCAAAAAAAACAAGTAAATCAGGACCAGATTTAAATGAACTTGAAATACATCAAAGTGCATGGAAAGATGATTATATTATTAATTATGTTTTAAGAAAAAATTTACGAGTAAAAATTATTAATTTTGTTTTTCAATTATATTGTTTATAAATTATTTTTTTAAGGAAGCTAAACGTGAAGATCGTTTACAAAAAGAAGCTGATGATCATATAAGAAAAAAAGCGTCAATTGATATTCCTCTTTTACCTTCAAATCGACATGATGATCGAATAGCTAAACTTTATCGATTAGAACCCCCTCATTGTGTGAAAAAAAAACAAAAACAATATAAAATTCCTAATTTAAAAATTTTGCTATTTTAGCTGCAGAACAAACTGAAATTGATCGACGTGAAGCAATTGATCAACAACAAGTATTAAAAGGAACATCACAAACTCCATCGGAAATTAATTGGACACCAGCAACATTTACAAGCAATAAAAAAAAACTTTCATCTGCTTTAGGAATTGTACGAAGTATTGATAAACCTCAACAATCATCTGAGACAATAGTAAAATCTCTTGTTTCCTACGATGATGATGATGATGGTGATTCTTAATGTTTTGTTTTTGTTCTGTATATTTTAAATAATAAAATATGTTTTGAAAGACAAACTAAAAACAAAAAAAAGACATTGATTATTTATTGCAGATTTTGATGTCGTCGAATGCTTCTTCATCAGGCATCGAAAGTGATACAGATAGTTCACCTAGTGTAATTTTATTATGATTGTATTATTTTTTGTTTTTAGTTATATTTATTTCTTTTATAGTTTAATGAAGATAAAGATAATCAATCAATATCTGATATAAATAATGTCAATGATGAATCAATTGATACATTAATTAATGATAACGATGATGAAGGTTTTATTAATATGAGTTTTGAAACAGATGAATCAAATATGGTGTCTGATACTAAGAAGCAATCTAATGAAAATCTTAATAGTGAACCAATAACATCAATTACATTGAAGTCAATTCATAACAACAAGCCTTGTCATTTTCCTTATTCAACACGAAATCCATACGATGATGGTTAGTAATATTTTTTTTTTTGTTATTGCTCTGATAAACATTCAAAATGAAATATACCTAACGAAATAACTACAGTAGGAAATAGAGCCTCGCGATAATTTTTAGAAGTAATTAACAGATAGTCAGAAGTAATCTGTCCGTCTAGTAGAAAGTATTTGAAAAAAGCTATCTTATCAAACTTTGCAGACGTAACGTAAAAAAAGTGGGAAGCTAACTCCTCTCACATCGAAATTCATGATAGAAAACGTCTCTTAGGTATAAGAAAAATTGAATAGAAAAAATCTGCAAATCATCAAATGTGTTTTTTTTTAAACAAAGAATTAACATTAAATGAAAGGAGTCATAGTTTGATATTTATCAGAAAGTATATTCATGTTCGAAATCAGATCAATATTTTTTATTCTGGTCAAGTTAAACATTTTATACAATAATATTTCAACACAACTCGTAAAGAGCTCTTTATCAATTGTATATCTTATACATTCATAGTTTTTTTTTACTTTGATCAGCGGTTATTTATTGAAATCTTTAACCCTTTCGAGTCGATTCGATTTTCATAGAAAGTAACATGTGACTCAGAATAAATGGTCGCAATTTGCATCTAATATTTTAATCTCGAAATACGTTTTATTACAAAACAACATATACCACGAGATGCAGCGTAAAAAGCTCTACAATCTAGATAGTGAAGCTTATTTCGATTGTGCACTTTTTGGTTCCAAAAAAAAGCAAAACTTTGTGCGACTAATTTTTAAGGTTGCGAAAATCAATCGTGCAGAATTTTGCTTTTTTTGGAAACAAAAAGTACACAATTGAAATAATCTTTACAATGTAGATTGTAGAGCGTTTCACGCTACATCTTGTGGTATATTTTGTTTTCTCTTACGAAATCATATTAGGTGATAAAAAGATAAAATAAGAAAAACGAAACTTCTCATTCGTGTAGAAAAACTGATCGTTCTGCAACCTCGAAAACTCGTCACACAGAGTTTTGTTTTTTTGATAACAAAAATTACACAATTAAAATAAGCTTTACTATCTAGATTGTAGAGCGTTTCACGCTACATCTTATGGCATATGCTGTTGTTTTTAATAAAATGTCTATAGAGATTAGAATATGAAATGCTATGTGCAACCATTTATTCTGGATCACCCGTTGGCTTTAAAATATAGTGGGACCCACCGGTGGGTCCCATCGACTAGAAAGGGTTAATTGATCAAAATTCTTTTTTTTAGATACATCTCCGCCTTCTGTAGTTGAAGATTGGGACGAAGAATGTAAAGTCATCGAACCTTATTGTAAGCAAATTTTTTTCTATACTTTAATTTTTATATTTTTATGTATAGATTTTCCTAGTTACATACGTCGAGCTCAGTGGCCGAACCATTGGCGCTGGACGCCACCACTCGGTATTCGTCGTACATGTACACAACAATTACATCGTAATCTCGGTTTTGAACCAACCGGTCTTTATGATGATATTGATAGTTTACCATTAAACATCAATCTTCGTCATTTTACATTTAATTTTCAATAAGAAATTTTACTGTCTTTCTGTGTCGAATTTTCTTCACTGTTTTCTGTGATGTTCTAGTATAGTATTTAATTAGTTTTTTTTTCTTGTAAATCACTGTTTTACACAGTGAATATGTTTTTCTTTTTGTCACTTGTTTTGTCTCATACAGATATATAAGCGAACTTCATTTGTCAAATATTCACTGTTTTGTTTTTGTTTTTTTTTTGTTGCATTATTGAAATATTTTTTTTCTTGTTAGCCGAAACGAAAAAATCTGAAAGTGATTATACATATATATATATTAAAAAGAAACAAAAAATGTCACACATGACAATTTATCAAAAAACATTCGTGTTTTGTTTTTATTATTTTTGTGCATAACTAAAATGTAAATAATGCTCGTATTGTTTCATCTTTAAGCCAACCATCAACAAATTCTGAAATTCCAATATGTCCTGACTGATCTTCATCCAATTTTTCAATAACGAGATTTGCTGCTGGCTTTGGACCATCACTCATTACACTTGCAATAGAAATATTCGATGATGTTTTATGATATGCTTCTAAACATTTAAGTATACGTTCGATTTCTTTTTTTGTAACTTGTTTATCACCATTTTTATCAATAATACGAAATATAAAATCAGCTTTTTCAACTGGAGATTCTGTTTGAAAAAATTTTATACTCGTTAAATATTCAAGAAAATCAATATAACCATCATTATTTGTATCAATTGCCGAAAAAATACAATCTGTTAAATATTTAATATGTTTATGTTTTCCTGATGGAATATAATCACCTAATAATTCTTCCATATAATGTTTTTTTAAACGACCATTTTCAGCGATTTCAAAAAATTTTGCATGTTCATTACGAATTTCATCATCACTAAATTCTGTTATAGCACGACAACGTACTAATAAATCATCAGTTAACGTTTTGTAAGATTCACCTTGTTTACGTAGAAGATTTCCCATCTGAAAAGAGACAATATTTTTATATGCAGAAATTACTTTTTTTTTTATACTTTTCTTTTTTATAGATACATATATATATATATCTTAAATCTGTATTATATTTCTAATAGATGACATAACCGACGTCAGAGAGTAGAGACCTCACGTCTCCCGTATAATCACCATTTACTGTTGTTCGTTGCTGCTTCACGTGCGCACATACAGAGGAGACAGTTGCTTTTGTTTTTTTCCTTTTCTGTCGTTCTTTATAATGACGAGAAAGAGTACTATTGTTCGCTTACACACATAAAGCTAAATCGTAGTACAAATAAACAGAACAGAAAATTCAAAATGAGAAAAAAGAAGCCGTAATTGAATACGTCGATCGTGACTCATATGTACCATATAGTCGGTACTTCGTCATTTTAATCATAGCGCCCTCTCCCGCAACGTTGTGTTGTGTGTGTGTGTGAATCACACCAATCCAGTGTGCAGATGTGATTAAAGTAAAGAAGAACCAAACAATCAGTTTTTAGCTATAGTATCGATGTCAATAAGCTTTTTGGTTTGATGACAGTGCGAGATTATTCTTTATATATGAGCGAAATGTAACTTTTTTGATAAGATTGATGTGAAAAAAAATGAAAGTAGACCTAAAAATAATTTCCACTTTATACTCGTGATATACAGGAAAAGTTTACGGATATTTGATTAGCCGAGATATGTTGTTCTATTTCAGTATAATGTAATGTAAATATTATTATTTAAGGAAAGAAAAACATCGTAATAGTTCACTGAAAACTATACAATAAAACTACTATTTAACTCGGCATATGTGTTCGAAATAAAAGAAGAATAGATTTTCGCAATGAAAGGAGTCAGATGGTATAAAATATGATACCATTTGATCCATTATTGTTTCATATATTTCACAAAAAAATATTATTCTACTTGTCAGAAAAAAAATGTCCTTCTACATTTTGTTATATTATGTAAATTTCTTCATAACAGAAAGAGGATAAAAGCTTGAATTTTTTTAAAAACTAATCGTACAACTCTAAGAACTATACGTACGGTATAAATTTAAGCGAAAAAAAAACCGAGCCATTCACGAACTATTCATAAGGTAATTTTCAAAATGTACTTCGATAAAGTGAGTAAACATCGCATTCTTAGTGAGGAATCGTTATTTTTCTTTAACAGAAAAAAAAATCGTTATGGGAACATGTTTTTCTTTTTCATTGGTAGTTTTCTCGAGAAATTCTTTATCTTATGAACATCTTTCTTTATTTTACTTCAACTTCTATGCATTAGAAGAAATTTGTAGTATAATTTCATTCTACACAAAAATAGCGAAGGATTTGTCAAATGAATAATCATAGACAGGAAAAGGCTATAATCGAGAAAAAAATATATTTCGACAAGGAATTGCACGCTCTACAAAATGGATTATTCGTCATACTTTTTTGTTTCTTTCGATATTTCTGAAATTTCGTTTTTTTTTTCTACAGATGTCGTTAAACCTATGCGGTTTTTTACAGTATATAGTTCACAATTCAGAGAAGGTTTGAGCTAAAAAGCTGAAAGTTGCTGTAACTGTGAGACACTCACTCAGGTTAGATATTAATAGCCAAACATCGGTCTCTATAGTTTTATCTGTGCCATATTAAATATTAGATGTACGAAAAAGTTCTTATGATTTATTTTCTTTCTACAGTAAAACCTGTCAATTATACTGGGCAGTCTATAGGCGGCTCAAGCGAATTTTGGCTACGGATGAGTCTCTCAAATCTGAGCACCTTCTTATTCTGAGTAGTGGACGCTTACTTCTAGTTCTATAAGCAATTTATATGTTCTATTGCTCACGCGCAGAAAGAAAAAAACATGACATTATGTGTATTGCGTTATGATAAACAATCACGGGACACATATGAAAAGAAGAATGACTAGCTGTGGATATTTTAAAAAAATTCTAGACAATAAACAATAATGCTTGATGTAAGATCTCGTCGTTTTAGTAACATAAAATCATGTTAACACGAGTTGATTTACCATTGATTAAAAAGTTGAATAAATTAATAAAAGGGTGGTTCAAAAGTTTCGACGTCCTATCTATAAGTTGACATTATCTATACGCATACATGTATAGATAGTTGACTGAAATATAGTTTTTTTTTGTAGAGAATGATTAAAGCTATAATCTGAAATGGTAATAGTTCAAATTATATTGACACAATGAAAAGTTTTGATTGTTTTATTGATCATGACTAAATATTTTATATCTTACATTTTTTGCAAAAGTAAAATATGCTTGTAGCGTCTGAAGCGAAATATTGTTTTCTAGAGATCTTTATATGGTTCGTTAGAGTTCGACATGCTCTACGAGAATATAAATATCAAAAAAAAATTTGACGTTGTCTCGAATACAAAACTTGGAGGAAACCAGAAAGAATAATAAAAATTTCAGGTATCCACCATTAGAGAGAGCAAGCTGAACTTATAATAATTTTAGCTGATCTACTATTTCGTCTGTTCATGTAGCTCGGAAAGGTTATTTTCAGCTTCAGTATGTCACAGTACATCTCGAAATATCAATTATCACTCGATTAACGAATATTATTAAAAGTTAAGTATATTTTCTCGTACGACATGTCTGAGATTAGTATCAATCTGCTTAGTTTCATCCACGTTTTGTATTAGAAACAGGATCATAAGTTTTTTTGATAGTCATATTCTTGTAGAGTTTATCGAATCATGTGGAAACATCTAGGAATTAATATTTCACTCAACTTTAATCATTCAGATATAACAGGAATATGTTTGTTTTTGCTAAAAAATATAAGATGTAAAATGTTTAGTCACGTTTAATAAAAGAATCATAACTTTACATGATTTCCATGGAATTCGAACTGTTTTCTTTTCATATGATAGCTTTAATCATTCTCGACAAAACTATGTATTTTAGTTAACTATCTACTTATGTATTTTGTATAAATAAAGTCAATTTACAGAGAGCAGTCGAAATTTTTGGGTCATCTTTTAGTTAGAAAAAACCAATAAGATTACCTTGTGCAATTGACAAACGATTGTAACTGAATACGTATAGATTACAAAAACGAAACTGAAAATCTCCTAATAATGAGCACTTTGCGCCGATTCCGATGTGTCCAAATTTTTAATGATACATTTTAAATTACATATTTTTCTATTTAAAACTAAACTATATGATTCAAATCAATTTTTTTTAAAGAGCATTTAATTATTCTAATAATTCTATTGATATTAGAATTGTTTTCTATCACTTGTATAAGATTATCTGTAACTTTTATTCTTGATATTTAGTTCGGCCATATAATTTATTTAATTTTAACGAAATTGATCATTTCAAATAGATATGAAATTATTGAAAATATTCATCGTAATTTCAAGACAGGTGGTTTTGCATGAATTTTAAATTGCTAGAAAATTGGCAGATAATTAAAGTTACGATTGTAATTTAGCTTTTTTCTTTCTATATTACATGATGCATGTACATTATGTGTTGTTGGTATGAACAAGCTTGCATGATAAAATTTATTTCTAATTCCAATTATAAACTAAACTTTGATATTTTTCTATATTTATTTTTAACAATGTAATGAAGTCTAATTCTTAGACAAAAATCATGAATATAATCGAAAAGTGTTTTCTGGATCATTATTATGTTCTCAAACAGATGAAATATTGTATATGATTAGTAAAGAGTAAAATAAATTTAATTAGATTACGATATATACAACAATCGATTATATTAATGGTCAGCTCAAATTTTTATATAATATTTACCTTTTTTTGCATCTGCTCACATTTTATTCGTTGCTCGGTTTGTTTTTCTTTTCTTTCTTCTTTCTTCTTTCGTTCCTTTAACATGCAATACAAGGTCTAAAATATAGGTTGTGTTATTATTCATTTTATGTTTATGTTGTTTGTTTCATAGAGTAATGATGACGAACGAAACATCCGAGTTGATATTAAAACCAAGTGAAACAAATGTTCATCATCGTCGAAATAAAACTAATAATTCAATTTCTACTGCATCAGAATCTGAGAAGCCAGCTACTCGACAATCACTTATTTCACGGTTAACATCATATTTTACATATAAAACATCAAAGAAAATTGATACTGATGATAATAAAAAAGAATATCAAACAAAATCAACACAACGTCCATGGTTATGTAGAAATTTATGCTGTAAATTATTTTTCTTTATTTGTTTAAGTTTTGTTATTGTGTATTTACGACCGGATTATTCCATTTCGATACGAAATTCAATAGAAAATATTTTAAAAAAATATAATTTAACATCTGAAGAATTTCAACTTCGTCCTGGACAACGTTTAGCACAATATCGACAAGCATCAATGCCAATTATTATTATACCAGGTATTATATCAACTGGTTTAGAATTATGGGAAGGAACAGAGTGTACAAATGGAAAATTTCGTCATCGTTTTTGGACATCAATGCAAATGGTTGATAGCATTGGTCGAGATCATCAATGTTGGCTTAAACATATATCACTTAATCTTTCAACTTGGTATGTAGAAAAAAAAACAAAGACTTATGATAAAGATAGTATTAAATTTCCTTTTATAAATAATTGTTTATGTTTAAAAACAAAAATAATAAATTGTGTCAAAAATAATGAATTCTATTTCTATTTTCTTTATATAGGAAAGATCCCGAATCAATTCGTCTTCGACCAGTACTTGGTTGGGCTGCAGCTGATTATGTGTATGTAATTTTTAATATTTAATTTCATCATTATAATATTTCTTTTGACTAGTTAGATTTCCTGGCTATTGGTTATGGAGTAAAGTAATACATAATTTAGCTGATATTGGTTATGATCCAACAAATTTAGTAACACTCGGTTATGATTGGAGATTACCACCACAATTTCTTGAAGAACGTGATGGTTATTTTACACAATTAAAATTTTATACAGAATTTCTTCGGTAAATTAATTTATTTGTAGAATTTTTATTTATTGGGCTTTTTTTTCTTTCTTATAGAAAAAAACATGGTGAAAAAGTTGCATTATTAACACATTCAATGGGAGCTAATTATATTTATTATTTTCTTCGATGGGTTACAGAACAAGCAGGTGATCAATGGGTTGATGAAAAGTTGAGAAAGAAAAAAAAATAATACCAAAATTATTTATTGTATAATTAATTGATTTTTGTTTGTTTGTTTGTTTTCTTATAGTGTCGCAACATTTCTTAATGTTGGTGGACCATTATTAGGTACACCGAAAGCACTTAGTTCTGTTCTATCTGGTGAAATGAAAGATACAGCTGTATTAGGTGATCTTGGTCGAAATATTCTTGGTAAAGTTGTTGGTAAACTTGTTGTATTTCCAAGATTTTTTCGTGCATTGGGTAGTATACCATCAATGTTTCCACGAGGTAGATCATTTTTTTT
>CAJNOL010001198.1:7393-75232 GCA_905250125.1 Rotaria sordida | reverse complement strand
ATAATAATTCAAAGAAGTTTACAACTTGAATGTTATTATATATTTTGTGGTGACATTGCAAAAAACTGCGAATGGGCTCAAGAATGTCTCGATAATGGTTTGGAATTATTAATGTTTGACTTTGAGACTGATTTATTGATCAGACTCAGTCGAGATATGAGCAAGAAATTGATCGAAGAAGGAAGAAACTTGTTAGCTGACAATCCTGCGTCTGCTTTGAAATACTTTGAATATGCTTATACCCTTGCAGAGAAGGCTGTCCAGCGTGACAAACCACTAGATGCATCACATCAACATCATCCAAGCACTGAGCATCGAAAACTATTGGATAATCTCATTGCTGAAGCTAAACGAACTGCACAATAGACTTTCGATAAAGGATGAACAATTTATATTTAAAAAAATTTATTAAATCCAGACATAAACCATAAAAAATTAAAATTAAACTGAAAGTTTTTCATTCTGTCTCCAGGAATATAAGTAACCTCTCTACAACGGAAAAAATTAACGCAAATCGTATTTTTGATAGATATTTTCATTAATATTCAACCATGGAAAATATAAGTTTTTCAGAAAATTATTTCGTCTATAGGATTTTGTAGAGCTCGTTTCGCTGATCATTTTAGTAAAAAAGAAATATTCAAATTCGTCCAATAAATAATGGAATTTGGATCGAAATACTCAAAAATATCAACTACTACTCAGCAGCGATCACGAACAGTCGAAAGTTTTGAGTATTTTGATCCAAACTCCGTTATTTATTAGGCAAATTTGAATATTTTTTTTACTAAAATGATCAGCGAAACGAGCTCTAGAAAGTCCTATAGATGAAACAATTTTCTGAAAAACTTATATTTTTCATGGTTGAATATTAATGAAAATATCTATCAAAAATATGATTTGCGTTAATTCTTTCCGTGATAGATAGCCAAAATTGCTGATTTTTATAGAGAACATAGTATGAAATGAAAAGTGTCTGCTGATGAAAAAAGAAAAATTTATCTCTGGTTTCTGCTTCACGAATCAAAAAATACGAGATGTCCGAATACTTTTTGGACTGACTGTATTTCTATAGACTATAGCTAGGCCCAATGACACAAATTCCTTTTCAAAACACAACTATATATATACATAGATACTTCCATATAGTGTAGTTTAAGTCAACTGGTCAAGAAAGATGCGTGCTCTAAATGAATTACTAAATGATTCAAAAGTTGTCTGTCCTCTTCATAGAATAGTTTTACTTCTTTCAATATGAAGATTTGACGAAATTTTCAGTTAAAAGAATGAATGAAAAAAATAATTCATACTAGACTAATCTAGATCTATTATCGATATGGATCGTATGTTGTTTGCCAAAAATCATGAATCCATCGTCTAACTTGAGTTCAAAGTGGATTCGTTAGCAGAGTTCTTTGATCGATTCACATATCATTATTTGTTAAAGACACATCTTTTGTTTGTCATAATTCTATCAGAATAAATAGTCGAAAGTATTGTAATAATCGATTTCATTGAACAAATCTCTGCAAAGACTAAAACAGAGTTACAGCAATAAAAAATGTAGCTTCTATTACGCCGAATGTACGTAAAAAAGGTGTCGGATCTGGAGCAATCATCCTATTGTAAAATGCTACACATTCAGGAATCAATTTTGGATCTTGTTTTTATTAGCTAGAATTCAATCCAAACTCTGGAAATTCTCAAAAGTTTCATCGTCGAATCTCATTATGTAATCAACATGATTCATTCGCGTTTTCGAGAATTCAGAAAAATTAAGTCAACAGGAAATATTGTAAAAATTTCAAAAACTTTTCGACCGATAGAAATAAGCGTCGAAAACGAATAGATCGAATGTGCAATATCTGATTTATTTTGCATATTAAAAGAAAAAACAATAACATTATTGAAAATGTCATAGCTGATTATACGTGGACATATCGTTTCTCTATAAAATAAAACAAATCTAATTTCCAACGGTTTTAATTTTGAATAGATCTAAGGAATATTCATTGTTTCTATCAGATTGCTGTTAATGATGTTTTTGATAGAACAGTACAAAAATTTTAAAAAAATACAGTTCTCTTTCACATTAATGCAGTCTGAAAAAATTCTAATTATAACCGAAATGTAGGGTTGTTTTTTTGACAACTACAAATTGTTTAGATCGTTTTTATATATTTCTATATGCAAAAAATTAGAGCAAGCAAACTGTATTTGAAGTTAGAAAGTTAAAAAATTTCGCGTTTTATAGCATTTTTAACTTTTACATTTTGTAATAAAACATTTCATATGCTTCCTGCACATAGTCTAAGGCGTATCTTTTGATAAAAAGTTTGATTCTTGATGATGTAAAGAAAAAAAAAGTTCTAGTCAAAAATATCCGATATTATTTCTCCTTTACCTTTCATAGTGTCTCTGTTTCATTTGTTCCTATACAATGTATTACAATGTCGAAGAAGACAAAGAAAAGAATAGAAAACAAAACAATGAAGAATATTCCCAAATGATGAAAGAGTGCTTACTTACAGATATATTTAGATTCAATCTTCCGCTATAAATTTGTGAGATTTCATACATTGATTATTCTCATTTTCAGTGAATGCTTTATAAGTATAAAGTACTAAGAAGTTAGCAGACGTGAGCTATCTTTAATTATATGGTGCATTTCTGCTGACTTAGTGCTGAGTACTCTTAAATTCTTCAATACTAATTTTCCACATAAAAGTTTCTGATACTTTACAACATATTCAGTCAACAGGAAATTTTCAGAAATTTCATCAACAACTTGGATCAATTCTACGTAATATCAGAGTGATTTTATGTCAGGAGCTATCAAGAACTTAATCAATCAGTGTTTTTTATGTAAAAAAAAAGACAATGATCGAGTTCTTATGAATTCCGAAAGTTCGGACGTAATTCCAGAAAGTAATGTAAGATTCGAAACTGAATCTCAAATATGTAACATCCTGGAATCAGAAGTGTTCTTCGAATTTTGACAAGAAAGAAAAAAAATACCTATCATCTCACTTTTTTTATTCAATGTCTCTATTCAGAAGGTGTTATACTTGAAACAAGTGTCGTACACATCACCACGATCTTGCATACTGGTTATATGTGACATACACGCTCGATACATGTATCAAACTCACAAAACATGATAATATGTGCAAGAACAATACAGGCTAATACAAGTTCTTTATTAGAACAGATAAAAGTTAAAGTTGTTACAATGCAGAGACACAACGAAATAGAAATGTTTGATATAAATAAATCCAAATATCATGTCGATCATCTACTTGTGACCACTGCTCGAGACAAGTTCGCTCTCATAAACGGATTCGATGTCTTGAATTTTGCCTGAAGGACCAAATGTATACAAGGTATCGTATATTTTGTTGTCGAACGATACCCGAGCACGTATTGTGTTCTTGTGTTGATCGTCGACATACTCAACAATCTTCCATTGAGCCTTCGGATAAGCTTCATGTTCCATACTGTAGTATTCTCGAGCGCCCTCGATACCTTTGTAGACGACTTTCGAATTCGATATTTTCTCGACATTTTCATCGAGAAAGTCATCGAGTTTATGAACATGACGTTCATTAACGGCCTCGGTAAAATGTTCGATTACAGTTTTGTGCGATTGACTGGACGAGTGCGATTGAGTGGACGTGTGCGACATGATGCGGAGATTACGTTTAGTTGTTAACTTCTTTTTTACATGTACCAGAGAAACAATAACTTTGTTACTCGGCGAAATGTAGTCGAAGAACTGTGCGTGCGCATTATATATAGGCAACGACGATCGTCTTTTTTTTCTCATCTAGGCGACCTCTTGTAGAGAAACAGCGTCGGACGCTTATGCTGGAAGAAAAATTAGAGTCAGCCTGAACAGAACAAAAAAAAATAAAATAAAATTACGATACCGAATACTGACGATCATCTCTGCTGCTTACTTTCTCAGACTAATATTTTTTTTTCTTTCTTTCTGACACAGCACATGACACAATGGAAGCTTCTTCATTTATAGATCAACATATGCAGAAGATCCCTATGAATATCTATATTTTTCTATTCTGCACATCAAAGAGAAGAACACAAAAAGAAGGTCAACGAGAACGATTTTTCTCTTGCGTTCTATCATCAATAATTGGTGATAATCCTAGTCGACGTGTACGCCATACATATGCATGTCGACGCATTTTTCATGCTTAACATGCGTTACGCCATGTTATGTTACGCGTATCTGACGTGTTATATGTGATGCAAAGCTGCCAACAGGACACTTTTTTCAGCCTGTCCTGGCGTGCCAGGATAAGCCAGAATGATATTTTTTAAAATTGCAACATTTTTACAAAAAAATGTTATATAAACTTGATTCAATTTCTCTTCAATCCTTCAATTATTTGTTTAGTTGTTTCTTATGAAGATGAAAATATAATATTTTTTGTGAAAAAATCGACGAACAATAACTTGTCTATAGAGTAGATGGTCCTAATTCTGCCACAAAATTCATTTTTGTAGTATTAGATCTATAACTCAGCTATTTATCATCGCATAGAATTGATCATTAGTTTTCTGAATAGAGTGAAGATTTCTACGTCGATTCTTATGTATTTGATCATAGAATAACCAGTCTCTGTTTCATGGAAAGCATGACAACACGAGCAGAATCGAATTTTTTTTTCATTTTTCGAGTGTTCCTAATTATATAGTGGGGGATATTTTTTGCGTCCAATTCACTCATTCCAACGTCAAACGGCATGTTTTTTCAATATAGAACAAGACTTTATAAGCAAAACTGTGGAAGAGATAAGCTTGATTTGCATTAGAAAAAGTACCAATCGATGCATCGTGATGAAGCGAATCGAATAATCTATTTCTTACGCTAAAATAACGACAGTCTTGTCCATCAAGTCTTATTCTATGTCGAGAAACATGCCATTCGGCATTGGAATGGGTGAATTAGATACAAAAAAATATCCCGCAGTGCATAATTAGGAATACTCGAAGAATCGAAAAAAAAATTTAATTCTGCTCGTGTTGTCATGCTGCTTCCCATGAAATAGAGATTGATTATTCTGTGATCAAATACATATGGATCAACGCAGGAATCTTCACTCTATTCAGAAAACTAATGACAAGCTCTACGTGATGATAAATAGCTGAGTTATAGATCTAATATTGCAAAGTTAAATTTTTTGGTGGAAGAATTAGGACCACCTACTCTGCATATCTCATATATAGAAAAAAAATGTTTAACTTCCAACACTATTCCGTATACAATGCTATTGTTTAGCAATCGTTCAGTAAATGTTTCATGAAAAAAAAACCGTGAAAAGGAAGTATAAACACTAACAAACATAATCAAAATCAGTCATTCACTTCTTACTATCCTTCTTTTCAACGATACGAATGAGTAATACACTATTCATTTGTTGAGGATCTAGACCAATTCGCCGTTCCGTCAATACGAGCCCTACACTGCTGAACTTACGTTCTACTTCAGCGCTTGTCGCTTGAATTAAATGAACATGAGAACGTCGAACGACTATTATTTCATGTCCACTTTCATCGACAAATATTTGCTCAAAAATCGACTAAGGGCTCCCTCACAATTGATTTCTCACTTCGAACGACCCGTTTAAACTGAAATCTTCCAGGATGAGTAATGATGTTGCCACACTAAATATCACTTTTCTCAACACAGAAATCGAATTTAAAAATTCTGGTCGGGCAAGAGTTTACCCTGACTGAGAGCTTTAAAATAAACAAAAAATATTGTTTATAGCTTTAATTGAGTGGGAGTTATTTCAATTTTCCTGCTTGAAAACCATATTTTGGGGAAAACGCCAGCGAAGTTTAAGAAATGGATTTTTTTCATTCTATTCAAGGAAAATATATTAAAATCGCGTATTTATATGTCCAGTGTTGAGGATAAAGTATTAATATATAATCCTTATCTTGAATATTAGTACGAGCCTAATAATTTATGTAGACATGTTTGATTCAATGCTGATGCTCATTAAAAAAGGTAGTCTTTAAAAAAATCGCGAAAATCTCCCGAAAAAAATGGTAGTAGGGCCCAAGTTTCCTTCAAGAAGTTCATTAAAATCTGGCTGTTTTGCAAAAAGCTACATATATTCTGAAAGAGGAGACCCCAGCGCATCTCTCTATGATAAAAACTTAGTTTCGATTTTTTTCGAAAAATTGGGTTTTCTAAAGAGGGACCCTAAATTAGAAACAAAATCGAGTCTTTTGCAACTATTCAGCCTTTAATTAGAATTACTATGATATATATGAGGAAACAAAAACATAAAAATATTGAGTCTTAAGTGACCAAATGATTAATTGTAATCTAATGATAATAGATTGAATTGAATCAAGAGTTTTGTTATACGATAATCTGTCTATAACTTCTATCGATATATAAACTAATCGAAGTTAATTAAAAAACGAATTTAACGATTTTTATTCATTTCGACTATTGTTTTTGTTAAAAGGGGATTCCATCTAACTGATCGATAACGAATGTATATCTCTTTATTTTCCAAACGGCCACAATATATATACGAATGAGCTAGGACAACTCAAAAGGTGTTGAAAAAAGAAGAAAACGAGAAGAAAAAATACCTGAACAATATTAAAAGAAGTGACCGTTTGGAAATACCTGAAAGTGAATGAAAGAAAGAAATATCACATACACATGAATCACATTGTAACAGTTTTGGATCTAAATTTCGTTATATATTTTGATAATTCATTGAGGAGAAATTTCCATTATCATTTCTATTTCCTGTCTTTTTCTCTTCTTTTAGATATTCGTGCAATGATGATGAGGTAAAAAAAAATATCCAGGAACACACATGCGATGCTTTCTTTTATCTCATATAAATACCCCTTTCGAACTACCGTCGTTCTTTTTCTTCTTTCTTCGATAGTCAAATCAATATCTAACTATCATCTATGTCGAGATACAAACTTTAGTTTTTTAATGGACATGGTCATGTTGAAGTTTCCCGTTTAATATTTGCTATTGCTAGTCAAAATATGAAGATTGTAAACGGTCATCATATAAAGCTGAAATACCTTTAGGTCCAATGCTTGTTCTAGAATTTGAAAGCACAAAATTACGACAATCGTTATCTATCGCTCGTTTTCTTGCTCTAAGTAATTTGATTTGACTGGTAGAAATAATTTTGAACAAGCCAAAGTCGATACTGTTGTTGATACAATTAGTGATTTATTAAGAAAATTTATTCCACCTCGTTTCGAAAAAGATAAAGCAAAAAAGCAAGACGTAGTCGCATCTTATGCTACGAAAGTAACGAACCGTATAAATGTGGTGTCCGATCTCTGTAAGATTGAGTGTAATTTGCAAGCAAACGAAACACTTGTCTTTACTGGCATATCTCAATTCAGTGGTTATCCAAATGAAAAACAAGTTTTGTTTGATATTGAAGTAATATTCAAAATCATCTCCGTCGAAGAACAGAAAGACAATAACTTATGGATAATCAAACTGCAAGCGACAGATGACGGAACTAATATAACCAAATAATATATGAAATTCAATCAAAAAGAGTATCAAAAGATGAGCTTGGCAATTATGTCTGGTGGACTTCTTATTGAGTTGGGTCACTACGATCAAATGTTAAAATATTTTCACATTTTGTCAAACGAAGCACAAGATAAAAGCATATCAATAGTTGTCATGAAAAATAAGATTATACTCGTACTTTACAATATTATGAACAAACTCTTAAAATTTGAATGACCTTAATTGTGCGGTTGATTACTATGAATTGGCAGTGAAGATATTTAAAAAACTGCTTCCATCTGAACATAATGCGATAGTTTGTTGTTGTAATAAAACTGCTATCATTTATAAGAATCAATGAAAGAATGACAGTGCATTAGAATATTATTTCGAAATATGAGATGTATTGGAAAAAATCTTTGGCTCTTAATGGACATCTTCGTATTGCTTTAACTCTGCGAAAGATTGATGATTCTTATGAAATTTTTTTCAAACTATTGGCGCGTACTCTGGAATATGATGAAAAAGTACTAAATATGAACAAAAGATTTTTATCAGCTAATCATCCTGAAATATTGAAACTAAATTGCTGCATCGCGGACATTAAGAGACAATACTAAATTGATTTCATTGTTTTCTCAATAACTTATTTTTATAAATTTATTATTAACTTCAAAAATATCAGATTTTAAACACTACCATTTTTCGGGTGATCATCATCAGAAAAATTCTATTTGTGTCGCAAAAATTTAAAAGGCGCATATCTAATAGAATTTATAATACTCCTTTGCTCGAAAATATTGAACGTCAAGTAGCTTAGTTACACAGTCAAAATTTCGAAGAAGTTACTATTTGCTAAATTCTCGAAGGATTATACATTGAAATGCGTATAACTCGTTCATTTTTCGCTCAAACTCTTTCAAAGTTTTTTTTTTTTTACACTTCGAGTTTCTGTTATAGACTCAGAGTATGCAATAAAAAGAGTGTGAGTGTGGATGTGGATGTGGATATACTTTCCTGACAACACTCACACCCTTATATTGATTGCAATTGATCAATTGAAATGTAGAAATAAATATTTACTCAAAAACATCTATAAATTCAGTTAAATGCATTTAAATGATATTTATAGTATTGTTTTGATTTCAATGCCATGTAATAAAGATTTGGCAATACTAATTACAATTCATCGGTACCGATGTTTTATTCTATTGTTTTGTACAGTTCATCTTTTGAACATGTAATAACATACCTCTTTTTTTACAAATCAAATCAAAATTTTGAACAACAATGAGAAATAATTTCGAATATATATTATACATAGATTGATGTATTGAACTCATCTTACAGATGAAAACTTACTGAATAGAAAATTCATATGAAGACAATTTTTTCAAGAATTTAACCAATGTCATTATCTCTTTATCTAAAATATTCTCTATTAAGAATTATTTTAAATGCAGAAACAACAATTTATTAAGACATAAATTATTATTAACAGAAAAGTGAATTATCATATTTCTTCAGATATTGAATGATTAATTACTAGGAGAGAAGGTTTCAAATACCATTCTTCGACAGGTAATGCATCCAAACGCTTTATGATACGCCAGGTCAATCCTATCCATATAAAGCCTAGTAGAATACAAGTTCCTACTTCAATTGAATATGCATATGATTTTGGCAACCAATTCGCAATATATAGTACTAATGTTGATGACAAACTATGACCTAAATTAGATATTGTTGCTAATAATGTCATGTATGTTCCAGCGATGCGTGGTTCACTGATTCGTGCATAAAATCCAATACTCGATACTATCATTAAATAGACAAGTGTTTCATTCAAACAGAGTAAGAAGATTAGAACGGGATAAAAATACGATTTGTCAAGAATGTTTGATACGAAGAAAATGTAAATGGCCAACATAGAAGAACCAATTAAACGTGGAATATATCCTCTAGCAAACCATAATAGAGGACATCGTGTTTCATTCAAACATAAGGGTAAGAGAATATGTATGATAAGTAAAGGAATATGCATAAGAGCAAGAGTATCACGTGTTATACCATGTCTATATATACAGAATATCAGAATTAAGTATATCATTTGAAAGATAGTCTCACCCTAATAACGTTAAATTGGTCATAGAATAGGTCGCTGCAAAGCCAATTTTGTAAGTGAGTAATATTAAAGTTAATTCGCGTATACATTGTTTTTTAAATAATTTCAAAATGGCTAAATACATTTCAAGCAAATATAATTTTGTTTGTCTTCTCTTTTGTATATAAACATTGTTTATCTTATTCGATTGTTTCTTATATAAGGAGATAACTACCATAATGATACTGACAATAATGAATACCATACCCCAAAATAGAATAAATTGTTGAAGTGAGAACAATCCATAAGAACGATATGGTAGAGAGAGAGGTTGTCGAATATATTTGTTGGTAAAATTCGACGATTCACATGTCATTAATATTGTCGAACCAATAAATCGTCCAATCATTACTCCAATAGTCTGACATGTTGATGAATATTGTGGATTCAATTTGGTAAACAATGAGACAGACCATCCATCAACAACGATGTCTTGGCTTGCTATGAGAAAACATATGAAGAAAAAGATGATTGTTAACATAGCAATTCGTAGATTGATCAAAAGATATTCCAAATAGAACGAGAGAGTTATTAGAATAATACCAATAATTAATTGTATAGGTATCAACCATGTTTGATAACGACCAAATCGACGACTTTGAAATGAATCGATTATCGGTGCCCAAACAACTTTAAAACTGAACGGATAGGAGACCCAACTGAAAGTACCTTGCTGTTGCCATGAGGCTTTATAGGAAGCCAAATATAATGGAATCGATGTAGTAAAACCTTGAATAAATCCTTGCAGAATATAAAGCATGAGTATTATTAAAATATACCAAAAAAGCACATTTTTTTCTAATAACATCTAAAAATGGTATCGAAATATAACAGTTTATTTAACATGAGAACAATCTATGGAATTTAATTAGAAGATAGAGTGTACCTTACAATTTCAATTGATCATAGCTTAGCTTAAATAGAAGAACTTGAAAAGATGTTCAATGTACATTAACTAATCTATATTGATAATAATATTGCGTTCTTAGAGCATATTAAGAAAATTTTTTAATTGAATGAATCACACAGTTCACACTGATTGGTACTCTATACACATATTGGTCTGTATTAGAATGAGGGCGCTGTATAGTAAATGAACAAGTACTCATAGTAATATTGTCTATACAGAGACCTACGTATTTAATAGTTTACACTTAAATAATAACTCAATATTGAAATAAATTATTCGTAGATAAATAAACGAAAGACTTTATTTAAATTTCAATTGAAAAAAAAATTTTTTTTTAATTCATCATATTCAATTATCATTGAATTATGATTTATATATAAACAATATTCGTAAAAATGAATTCCTTTTAAAGATAATCATTGTAATATAATGATGAGTTAGATCTTGTTCATTGGATCAACTACGGACAATAATCTATTGACTCTGAAAATTAGATTTTTTTAATCACAAGAGAAAAAAAAACGGAGAGTACATCTTTGTTTGTAATATCGGATAGCTCTTTTTCAGAAATGTAAAATCGAAAGTAAAAGAACACTATTCGTTCTTTTCAATATTTGACAATAAATATTTAACAAATGTTTTGTTTTCTTCTTTCTTTTATATATATATATATACAAAAAGCGTCTGAAATTTTTTACAATTCCTTTTATTTTTATTTAATGGTTGAAAGACAAATATGAAGAAACAAAAAACCCGATTAAAAATAAAAGTTTATTATATGAATAAAATATGCGAAGTTCTAGAATTCTTTTTAAAGAAATATTTTAATTATTGTATTATGAGACAATTTGTTATTCATAAAACAAAATTATTTAACAAATGATTAATTTTTTTTTCTCATCAGTTCGTCTGTCTTTATTTAGATTTTCATTGATTTTGAATATAATGGTATTATTATATTTGTTGCTGTAGTTTATGATATCTATCATAAAAAAAGAAATATTTAATAACGAAACAAAAATTTTTTTGAAAATTTTATATATAACAAATAGTATTAAAATATGTATATTTGTCGATAATATGGATTAGAAATGAATGAATGAACTTTTTATTTAGACTATTCTCAATGAAGACTTTCGTTATTAGATAGTATCCGTCTTAGAAGTTTGTTGCAAACGCTAAAGATAGTAAAAAAAGAAATTATACCAGAGGTCAAAGAATGTTTTGTACTCGATTATGAATTTGACGATTATAACGGGCTGTTAATTTCTGATGAAATAGATTAGATCAACAGATTATTGACATCATGGCAATCTGACGCAGAATTTCGATATCAAAGTATCATATAATCCTCAACAGTTTGCCTGGCAACTAGTCGAAGATCACTATCAAATATAAATTAAACCTATAGAGAAATCAATCGATTCAATACTTTTACGAAAAGCTGAACAAAAACTTTCATGATTTCAATTCAAATCATTTTAATCAAGCAACTAAATCTGTTCAAACAACTGATCGACAAAATGCATTTCCACAAGAAATTTTTCCTTCTATCATCAAACAAGATAATGCTCTAAGCAAAATTACTAATTATTTTAAAAATCAATTATCTCAAAGTCGGAACAAATCTCTATCGCACAGTCAATATGAAAAAGGATATCCTTCAATAAAAAAAAAAAGTCATTCAACTTCTTGGTTCTTTTCGAGAAGAATCTACAAAACTTTGACATGAATTATTCTGTTCTGTTACATTATTCAATGGACAATTATTTTGAAACAGGTCTAATTTTAAGAATCACACCAACAACTTTTATATTTCTACTTTAAGAAAAAAATTCATATCTTGAAAAATCTTTATCACTTATATTGACTACAGGTCAATACACATTACTTGTTAGTATTACTGTCAATTGGAAATTAGAACAACAAATGGGGAAAGAACTTTATATTTTGTCATTCATGACAAATTGAAAGATTTTAAAAAAGAAATACCACATTCAAATTGGAAACCATCTGAACATATTTCTTGGCGTATTTTTGAATTAGAAATGAATATAACTGTTCAAGAAATTCAAATAAAAATAGCACAACATATGATACAACCAAATATGAAAACAAATGATTTAACAGAACGAAATATAGTCATGCAAATGAATATATGGGTGAAGGAAAAACGTCAATTATTTTATCAATATTAGTTGTTAATTTATCTTCATCGAATTCTAGTTCAATTCGTATTATACTACTTAAATCATTATTTCCAAAAAAAAAATTATCAATCATTACGATGTAAATTAGATGGTTTACTTAATCGATGTATTTTTCCATTTGCATGTTGTCGTGATATGAATTTCAATACTGTACAAATAAATCAAATTTTTAAACGTATCCAACAAAGATTATTGAATTATGATATTATATTGACTTCACCAGAAGATATTCTTTCATTTGATTTACTCACTATTGATAAATGTCGAAGAAATGAATTTGATGTTGGTCGTTCTATGTTGTAACAATTCAACAATGATTTAAAAAATATGTTCGCGACGTATTAGATCAATCACATGAAATTTTATATATTAAATATCAATTGATTTATACTGTTGATGGTCAATGACAAATTGATGGAGGTGCAGAACGTTGGAAAACTATTCAAACAATTTTTGAATTAGTTAAAAAACATGCTGCTGATATTTCAAAATGTTTGTTATAAACCATCTTCGGACGAAAAAGTGCATTTCCACAATTTCATTTACAATCACATGAACCATTTCCATTACTTTGTAAAAAAAATTTGCAAATGATTAAATCGATAGTATAAATTATCGTTATGCAGATAAACTAATATTCATTTCAAAAAGGAAAAAGTATGAGTATTTTTGGAATAAATTTTGATAAAAACTAGATAGAGAGCTGCGATTTTCATTATTCGAAAGAGACTGTGTCACTGCATGATTCTATGTAATGTTCAACAATATTGGTTCATAAGTCAATGTTCAGTTAATGATCTTCGGGAATAATACGGAAAGTTATTTTCGGTGATTCTCAATCGAATCGGACTATTGGTTTGGTAATGTGATTTGTTTTGTCAAGTAAATCTACTAAACATAGACTTTATTGCGACTGGAATACTGTAATATGACACCATGATGACATTTTTGGATTGAAATATGTTGGATATCATCGTTGAATGTTAATGGAAATAATCTCATGTGTTGCTCAACTTTGATGTCGCATGACTTTTCGCTTCTATATTTCAGAAATAAGAAGCGTGTGGTGTCTACAGCGATAGCATTCGACGTAGAGCAACAGAATAGAACTTGGTTATTCAACGACTCAGCCCGTTTTCTTCATCGCTGAGATATACATTCCGATTGATATTCTGTTATAATATTACACTGCAGTGGTGTCGTGCAGGTGCACTCTTTCTTTCGTTCTTCTGCACTCTCTGATTTTGTTTTCTGTTCTTTCATTGTGCATAAATAACACGCCCGCTTTTTTCTTCTATCCATTATGTTCAGGTACTTTTCATCTCTCTCTCTCTCTCTGTTAATATTACTAATTTACATGTTCTATCATGACCATTCTAACATGGGTGCTCAAAACTTAGATGTAAGAGCCAAAAATGTGATCATGGTGTCGTATTATAGTATTCTAGTCGTAATAAAATCTATGTTTAGTAGATTTACTTGACAATGACAAATCACATTCCCAAACCAATAGTTCGATCCAATTGAGAATCACCGCAAATACGATTAGCGATTGGATCATAGACTTTTTAAAAGATGAAAGCGTACTCAAAATGGCTGATATGAAGGTGTCATCGTTATCATTAGGATACATATAAAGTTTGAAGAAAACAAGATAAAGATATTAGATTTGCATAGATTTGTAGACTATGAGCTGGCGGATCTATTGCACTCCTTAGAGTTAAAACTCCATGTAATCACTATAACACTTTCAGTATTTTCCCGAAGATCATTGACTGAACATTGACTTATGAACCAATATTGTTGAACATTACATAGAATCATGCAGTGACACAGTCTCTTTCGAACGATGAATACCACAGCTCTCTATCTAGTTTCTATCAAAATTTATTCCAAAAATACGCATACTTTTTCGTTTTTTAAATGGTTATTAGTTATGATCCAAAAATTAGCACTTGATGATGTAAAATGCCTGAAAACGAGCGAAAACAAAATGAAATTTTTGAGTTTTTGATCTGAACTGCCTCAGGGAACTCTACCATTGATTGTCGGTAAGTTTTGCAATACTTTTGGACGACCTTTGACAATGCAAAATCATACAAAACAATAATCGTACATTATTTTTCGCTTTCGAGTGAGTAAAAGGACAGACAAAAAGTGAATTCTCCCATCTATATTTTTTGCATCGAACAACTGAAGCAAAGGTAACCTAATAGCTTTTTATAACTTTTTAATAATTCTTCAAAAAGCATTCTTTTATCTTAACAAAATCTCTCCTTGAAATATGAGGTTCAATAGAAACTTCTTTCGTAGTGACCTGTCACGATTTTCATTGAATCTAGGGTATACATGATTTACACAGTAATTTGAAAAGTTTATTTCGTGAAATTCTGCAGTGACTAATATTCAGTCAGACGTGTAACGAAGATGATGATGTTTTTATGCCTAAAAAATGCACATTTTGACGTATTAAACTTAGGCATGCAACGATGATTCGCCGTCACTGAAGAAAGTCTATTGATTATAGGCGATAAAATATGTTATCACTTCTAATCTATTTTTTGCTGAATGAAAATAGGCGCATTGGATTATTTATTTTGCAACTCCTATAGGATATTGCATGATAAACCGTTACAAAAGATATTGGCTAGATACTTTGAAATGTACTCTTTACAAATCTATACACTTTGACAGTACAAAAATAGCCACAATCTTCAACAATGGGTCTTTGTTCTAGGTGTGGGTGTAAGTATGGTTGTAGTTGTCGGTATGTAATTCTGCCTTTCCATATCGCTGTGTGAGATTCATCTGAGCACTCAGACCAACAACTCCAGTTGACAGCATAGCAGCATTTTGACTAACATGGTCTACAGAAAAAGAAAGCTGGATTATATTGGTTATACTCTACTAATATTCTGTTATCATACTATGGTCTCTATTCATTAATTGTGAACCAAGTTAACAACTCTTACTATTATGATGAACAGCTACAGAAAAATGTTTGCTCCGCGTCTTGTATTATTGATGCAGTCGAACAAAAGAATTCATTTTCAAGGTTGAACAAACAAGTCATCTATACTTGAAGAAATTTATTTTGCAAATACAAAATTACTTCAGGAATAGAGCAAAAAATATGTACGATGAAAAAAAGACGCCTTCTCATGACTTAACCACAAAAAAATCTCATCATCTGAAGTTAGTTAGCAGTATGACAATTGATTTAAGTTTTCATCCGAACAATAATCAAATAAGAGAAAGTCATACAAGTGTTGAGCAGCTACTCCCCTTGAAAAAAATTTCATTTATTGTTTATATGAAACAACCTTGTCCCCACAATGCGAGTTGTAGTATAATCACAAAATCTGATTGGTGATTCTGTGAAGAAACATTAACAAGATTCTGAAATTCAATATTGATGGGCACAATGGTGATCAAGAAACAGTGAGAAGAAAAAAAAAGATTGCTGTTATGTACAAGCAAACATAAAATCACTTTTGGTTTTTCATCTAACGACGACATTGTTCTTTGTGTAAATCGAGCAAATAAAGGTATGTATAGAAACGTGAAACGATGTAGGAGTTTTCATTGTCTTGATCATTTACTGACTTCCTCAATATCTTTTATCAGTTTTTCGAGATTTATTTCTTGTGTAGAAGTAGGTCAATCCTTGATAAAACCTTCTGGATCGAAGCACATGAACGTTGCCATAGTGTTTAACAACAACTAATCTGAAATTACGACATGTACGGGAATAAGAACTTCTTGGTTCTCTAAGCAATGTATTCTGCCCATAACATGGATTTTTTTGAGATGTTGTATGAGTATTATGCTGATGAAGGCTCTAGCCATACAGGCTCATTTTTGAAATGGCCGGTTTTTGAAGCAGCGTGCTATTTTATTGACATAGTTTTCCAAGGGTTTTCTTTACACGCGCTAAAACCTAAAATAATATTCAAATGAGTCGTGACTTGAAATCGTTGAAGTATGCGCATTCGAATCAATTAGTTTCTGCACTGTCATATTTTGATAAAGATAAACATGTATTGTCGAAATTTCATCATTAAGAGTCATGTCTTGCAAGCACGATTAATTCATAAATTTACAACTTAATCTGATCTATCAGCAATAATCGAAAGTTGTGTTTTGACTGGACTTAGTGTGTGGGTGGGTGTGAGTATTGATGAAGTGATAACACATACCACACACCCACACCAACACCCCACACTCACACCCATCCACCCTTCAGAAAGTGTCGTCGAAGTTTTCGGGAGAGTCTTTGAAAATTGCTCATAAAAAATGGTGATGGAAATAAATTGCAAAGAATTCGTAGGGACATGATGCAGCCCAATGATTCTATGCAGGCAAGAATAAACTGAGAATATGCACTCTCCTACTGCCAGATTTCCAGAGAATAAGTTCTAGAATTTGACTTTTCCTTTTTGATACTCTTGCGAGTGAAAAAAATTTCGCGTTCCACGAGCTAGGTCTCATTGTTTTAGTTTTCCAATTCTTAAGCTCAGAACTTGAGTATCTTCAATGGTGAAAAGAATAATTGCTTTCCATTCTCTATTTCTATGAAGTGACAACCCATGCCTATGGATGAAATGCTCGATTCTTCAGTTTTGTAACATTTATCTAAATGACAAAAAAAGAAATGAAGCGAGAAACAATAAATGTGTTCTATTAATGTTCCCCCTCATTCTTTGAAATTCTAAAAAATGAGTGAATTTATACAACTTCATGTTGAGAGTAAACAAGCGAAGCGGAACAAGGACAAAGCATGAAGTATCTAAGTCGTTGAATAAGATAACATAGTTGGAAGCGATGATGATTTAGTTAGACCTAGCATTGCCCATAGCTGCCCAGTCTTCAAACAAATCTGCATACACCCAGTGGTCACATATGGATTAAAAGCGTGATTTATATAATTCACAATAACTCACTGGAAGAAGGGCATGCCAGAGAATTTTTTTGCGTTCATTGATACCTGATAACTTTCTCTTTTCACCTCATGTAGGTTTTCATTAAAGTGAACAGAAACCATACATTGGCAGTGACAGTGAAGAAGAACAACTATACGTTTGCACTGTCCTCTTTCTTTCGACAATATACCCCTACAACAACATGTTGACAATAAAGACAAGTGGCGATAAGGTCACTTTTTTGACAAAAATATTTTCAAGAAATATATATAGGAGGATCACCAGTTTGACATGGGCTACAAGATTCAAAATGACAATTGGGTTTTTGATCCCGGCACTCTTGTCCAAACAGGATTACGAAAAAATTTTATTTTTTCAAAATTTATTTTTTACAAGTAACTAAAGCTATCAAATTGGCTATGCTGATCACGAATATCATTATTTCAAAATTCAAAAATACGGCTCTGAGGAGTACCTCGATTCTCACTTATATCCTGATTTAATAGCCTAAACTGAGTTTTTGACCATACTGTTGGAGATAGTAACCTATAAAATGTACAAAAAGTTGTTTTCTGATGGAAATTCAATGGCTCTATTTAAATCAAAATGAATAAAATTCATTGGAAATGCACAATTATTTATAACAGCGAAATACAACCAGGATGATGATAAATTGAACATAGACATCTCTTTTCATTTCTTAAATTCAATTTCAAATTTTGATAGAGTATAAAAAACTGCATCGAACTGATATAGTCTCACTTATGTTCAAAACTATTCAGGACACTAGAATTGACGGTAAAAAGGAATGTATCTATTGTTAAGTTTATCATCATCCTGATCGTATTTCGCTGTTATAAACAATCATACATTTCTAATAAACTCTATTCGTTCTGATTTAAATAGAGCCATTGAATTTTCATCAAAAAACACTTTTCTGTACATCTTATAGGTTAGTATCTCCAAGAGAAGGGTCAAAAACTCAATTTAGGCTATAAAATCAGGGTATAAGTAAGAATCGAGTTACTCCTCCGAGCTATATTTTTGAATTTTGAAATAGTGATATTCGTGATCAGCATAGTCGATTTGATAACTCTAGTTACTTGTAAAAAAAAATAAATTTTGAAAAAAAAAACATTTTTTCTAACCCTATGGGGACGAATGCAGGAGTTAAAAACCCGAATGTTATTTCGAACGAAATGACTATACCACATTTGTAGTTCATGTCAAACTGGTTGTCCTCCTATATATATTTCTTGAAAATATTTTGGTCAGAAAAGTGACCTTACCGCCACTCGTCCTTTCATTTTAACGTTCTTTCTGGTTTTTTTTAGCATTGCGCTAGCCATTATTCTTAGAGGTCGAAGAGAACATGACACGTGATGTGTATACATATATATAGTAGAGAAAGACATCAAATTACAGAAATGTAGTGTTTCGATTTTTCTGTTACTGTCCGGCTCCTATTCTGATGAAGAATCCTTGATATTTTTTTAATATTTTCTCTTTCCCAAAAGATTTTTTTATTATAGAAATGGCTTCAGATTCTCCCGTCATTAGTGATGAGAATAACATGACACATTCTAAATCAATTATTACAGGCAGTTCTCTTGAAGAGCACTCTAATTATGGTTTTCATGAAATTTCGTCAACGACCGTCAAAATCCAACAATTGAAAACTGATTTGAATGCAGAGAATCAATATGAAAGACATGCACTAACTGAATTGAACGAAGAATTGCGTTTGATCGTTGATCGTGCTCATCAATTAGAATTACAAAATTCACAATATATGACAAAACTGTTCAATTTACGACAACAAGTGTTCATTAATAGAATTACTGGTATACAAACTGATGAACATAATCATGTACAGACTAATATTATAAAATTTAACTACGATAAAGTTAGTTACGAATCAGAAATCGAACTCTTTCAATTGCAAAGTAAAATATACGAGGAAATGCTTCAGTTTGAAACACAATCAATCGATGAACAACGATTAAAATTAGAACAAGAATTGAAACAATCTTCATCTGCTCTTATCGATCTACGTAAATCATATACAGAATTAGAACAGAGAGTTGGAAGTTTTCGTGTAGAATGTAAAGATACATTCCAAAAGTATTTGAAAGTGACCAGTGATTGGTCTCTTTTGAAGAAACAAACAAAGGAATTAAAAATCAGTATGCAAATGGTAAAAACTCAAATTGAATTTTCAAAAAAATTATATACGTATGTACCACAATAAGTATACATTGTTTATTTTCTTCTTTTCATTGAGAAATTTTTTCTTTTACTTCTAGAAAATTCACTTATTTTTCAGTGGATATGACTGATTTTGCTGAATTCTGGAAGCTTGAATGGGTAGAGATTATTAAGAAAATACGTCATGATTTCGAATTATTATATAGAACAATTCATCAAGAAACAATCTTGTTTTATGAAAAGAAAAGCAAGGAAATACAAATCGAATCAGAAAAAATAACAGAGTATCAACAAGCTGAGCATGTAGAACATGTAAAGATTCTAGAAAAAGTTCAGAGTGAATATGAAGAAGTACAGAAGAAACATTCCTATGAAAAAGAAATTCTAATGAAATCAGAAGCAACATACTGTGAGTAAAATATGATATCCTCTCTTCTCTTAATTCTTTCTTAAGAAAACGTTTTTTTTTGTTTTTGTTTCTTAAAGCTGAATTAGAATCCAATTTGAAAACGATTCAAATTCAACATAATGAAAAATTTGAAGCACAAACGACTGAATTACAATATTTATATGAAAGTATCATGGCAATGGTTAGTAGTGTCGAAGAAATCCAACGAAGGTTAGAAAATTTGATGCTGATTGAAACCAAGTATTCAATTTTCTTTGTATATAATATTTCTAGAAAGAATTTCTTAGAAAGTGAAATTATTATTTATCGTCATATATTGGGTAAATGTCAACTAAAGAATGTCGTCGAAACTACAATTATAACAAAAAGAACATACGTTGTAGAAATTCAATGTCATGGAACGATTAACATTGGTAAGCGTCAAGTTGAAGAAGAGAGAGAGCGAGGGTGAAAAAAATCTGATTGATACTTTTTTTTTTCTTTTGGTAAAAGAATGTCCTTTCGATAGTACACACATTTGTTTGACGAATCAGTCGACGAATACAACTATCGATATTTCGAGATGGCAGCTGGTACGACGTGTTGATTCAAAGGTGGTACTTCAGTATATACTACCTGATGGACTTCAACTTAAGCCAGGAAGTGAATTAAGAATCTATTCGAAATTAGGTGCTGAAGTTGCTGAAAAATCGTCGAATGAAAATATTTTTTCATCATCTCTATATCAGAAAATTGTCCTTAACGATGTATATTCAATGGGTATATGATTGTATTAAGCTATTCTATTTATTATTCTTTTCTACTGCTCCCTAGGTATTGGTGACAAGATTGAAACATTGCTACTTGATAAAAATGGCGAAGAGAAAGCAGCATGCATACAGACAGCAGCTGATTGAACAGAATATGTTTGACCGCAGTAAATTCAACTTATTTTGGTCGAGAACTAGACTTGTAGTTTGTATCGAATTAAACCTCTAACCTCCTAGAAGTTTTTTAATAGAAGTTTTTTGATTTTTAATTGACAATGAATTAATAATAAATATATATGTCATAGAATTTTTCAATACGCTTCTTTAATCGTTCAATAGATTCATCAGAAATTACAGTTGTTTTTTATTAACGAGTCAATCGATGAATGTCTCAAGAGTTCTTGTATTATACTAGTTAAAGTTATGCTTCCGCATAGGAAAGAATTTGTGCATTCATATACGCCATTTATCGAACCGACTTTCAAGATCCTATGTTCTAATGGTGTTGCAGGTTTATTCTGTTCTCAGTATGAGGTTATCGTCATTGAACTGAATTCGGTGAGATTTATCTTTAAGGTCACATGGACTTAGCTTCGAAGAATACTATGAATTTTATATCAATCCACACGTTCTTTTTTGCCAACAAATAAAAAATCGAATCCTAGGTCTTTGTCATCATTCCGATATAGTTTTGAAGTGCTATGTTGAGGAGATCTTCACAGACAAGTTTGAATTTATGTAATCAACTGGTTCTAGTGGCACGCAGTTGATTAAACCGAATTTAAAAATGTTACTGGTTACAATTCTACTGCCTGAATTTTCGTTGCATTAAAATTCAATTGAATGTAGATGTGGCTGAGTATACGTCTGCGTGTGATTAATATTTATATCCATATACACACACTCACACTCTTCGAAATAAAGTCGAAAGAACAACATTACACAGAGATGCGGATGTAGGTACAGATATTAATTTCATGCAGACCCGCACCGATTTCCATTCGATATTGACAAGAAGATCGATGGATCAGATGACATTAATATTATACAATGTCACCAAATTATTAGGATCATCATGTTTAACTCATACTTGAATTATTATTACAAAAACTGTATCGAATCAAACAGAATGCGATCCCACAGGAATTCGATCTAATTTATCCAATGCAATAAAGCAATATGTTGCCATGGTGGAATACTACATTAAAGTTCAAGATCAATTATTGTTTTATTATAGGATCGCTTGTCAATGTATAAAATTTCTTTGATTTGAAGCTACTTTTATAAATTCTGTTCAACAATAATTATAGATTGTTGTTGTTCGACTACTTACAACAACTCATATATCACAATCTTAACTCTGTAATGGTTTTATTTTCAAATATGAAACGATCAATAATAGTCGATTTTCATAATAAATTTTTCTAATTTTGAACAATAAAAAATAAAAGTCAATGATGAATTATCATTGCATAATTTCAACATCTTCAATTTGAGACTTGGTCACACCCATACAGTCTGATGGTAGGTATTAGAGAATAAATTCCTTTGGGACCTTTTTTGCTTTTATTTCAATATGAAGACGTACGCACACACCACTAGACCTATATTAGACTGGAGAAAAATGCGCATATATATATATATCATCACACATGTCCAGGATTAACAAGATAGAAAACGAACATAACAAAGAGATGACGATATGATCGAAAAGTATCACATTGAAGAAAGATGGCCTCGTAAGAAGAAATGAATGATATCATATTGAGGAAAAAGAATAAAAAGAATAATGATCTATATGAAATTTAGGATAAAATAGTAAACAGATGCAATAGAGGAAGGAGAAAACAGAAAATACAGTGTGAGCGCGAAGCCCGTGACAGTAGAACAAGAGACTTTTCATTAGGAAGCTGCAGAACCATCTCTTTTATATCCAGATTAAAATTTTTTCTAGTCTCGGTGCCACTCAAAACTGTTTATTGATACTAGTCGCAGCTCTAGTATAAATTTCCCATTGCTTTCACTATAAAGTTTTTTCTACAGCTTGAATAGTTATAGGTCCCACTTCCGGTCCTGGTGGAAGTCAAACTTTTCATCTCGATCTCGCAGGACTGAGATCACTTTCCAGTTTCCTACTTTCCATCTTCCTCTCTGGATTATCAACCGTTTTGGGTGTGGATGTGAGTGTTTACCAAAAAGACCAACACTTACATCCACACCCACACCCTTGTATCAGAGTATTCTATAAAGACATAGTGAGAAACAAAAGAATGAAATGAAAAAACATTCATAAAAACAACAATATGTCTATGAATGCCTGACTTTTTTGTCAATATTAGAATGAATTCAAAACTTCGGACTTGATGCATGCCTAATTAAGTCTATTTGAGATCGCGAAATATTATTAGGAATTTCAACTCATTAATTCGAAAGTTTTAGCTCAAACAAAGACGTTTTTGTTTTTGTCAAATTATGAAATACTCAAAATGTTCTGAACAACGCATTATATCGTATGTATACTCTTTAAATTTCAATCTTCTTTACAACAAAATATTTTTTATTTTCTAAAATATAGATGAGAGAATAATATTAATGTAAGTGTACCAAATCTTTCTACAACAGATTCAAGTAATATGACTTTATCGAATCTATTAACCACAGCATAAAGTTCTCCAAATTTAACAACAATAAATGTTGTTAATGTCGCCATAATTGATGATGAATTAATGTTAATCGAAGAATCATGAAGTATACCTAAAATTCCATTATCTGATCAACAATAAAAACAAAACAATGAAACAAATGATGATCATGAGTGTTGTCAATTAAAACGTATCAAATTCAATAATCTACAAATTCAACTAGCAACGAACCAAACTCGTATACAAATATTCTCAACACAATTCCATATTTTTTCTTTTTGTCTTGTTTAGAAGAACATAAAAAGAAGTACCGGAATGAGATAAAGTAGTTATTCACCTTTCCGATGAATTCAATTCAATTTTAAAATAAAACACATTTTTATAGAATTGCGATCTGTTTTATGAACAGATAACTAATCTAGTTGAGTGTACTTCTTAGACTTATGACAAAATATTTTTGATTGCATGGATAATTTTTTTGTTTATTTTGAATTTTTATTTAATAGGAAGAGGAAGAGTGTAGGTATAGGTCAAGGATGTGGCTATCCATGTCTTTTTTCTATTCATCAACACTGACATCTATTTACATTCCATATCCATGGCCGAATTTCGACAAATTAGAACCAAACTCGTTCTTACTTACTATTCACAATTGTTGTTAAAGGTAGATGACTATAGAGAAGAAATGATAACGATGTGAGTTGGAAATTTCCAAGTAATACCGTACTCAAGCAAATATTTTTTTTTCTTCTCCTGTAGCTATTCAACGCTTGAGAAATGATTATTTTTTCTCCGTTCTGACATATTTTGCACGCCCAATAATACGGTACAAAGTATGCATTAATGTGAGGTTGCTTCACAAAAGAACTACCAGTGCGCACATCAATCTATTTAAAGTAAGAGTAGAATTCATAAATGGCTCTGGGCTCAGCATATACAATCGTCTGGTTAGATGCTCACATTGGCTCACCCGATTATTGCCGCAATATGAAAAATGAGTTCCAAATGGGACTGATGGAAGCATCAGCCGTCCCACATGATCCCATAGACGATCTCATTTGTAATATTCGTGAATATGGAGCTCCGATCTCATTTGCAACCAACATAGAAGATGCATTACAATTAATTGAGATCAATCTTCCTTTCAAAAAAGTAATATATATTTCATCTGCAACATTCGGCAAAGAGATTATTCCAATAATAATTCAAAGAAGTTTACAACTTGAATGTTATTATATATTTTGTGGTGACATTGCAAAAAACTGCGAATGGGCTCAAGAATGTCTCGATAATGGTTTGGAATTATTAATGTTTGACTTTGAGACTGATTTATTGATCAGACTCGGTCGAGATATGAGTAAGAAATTGATCGAAGAAGGAAGAAACTTGTTAACTGACAATCCTGCATCTGCTTTGAAATACTTTGAATATGCTTATAACCTTGCAGAGAAGGCTGTCCAACATGACAAACCACTAGATGCATCACATCAACATCATCCAAGCACTGAGCATCGAAAACTATTGGATAATCTCATTGCTGAAGCTAAACGAATCCTACAACAGACTTCGGATCAAAGGTGATCAATTTATATTTAAAAAAATTTATTAAATCCAAACATAAACCATAAAAAATTAAAATTAAATTAGAAGTTTTTCATTCTGTCACCACAAATATAAGTAATATTTTATATCAATATTGAAATATTAAAACGTCATACAAATTACAGTAATCATAGTGCAATTTTATCACATATCGAATGATTTTGGACTGTTTGAAGCGAGATATTTAGTGAAGAATAGCAAAAAATTTTTTTAATATTTGTTTGAGATGAAGTATATTACTAAACAGAGATGAATAGTTTTGCACGAGTTTTACAATAACTCGAGTGGATACAACAGATAATGTAAATCATGATCTTCCAAGTAAGTTTATTGAAAATCCGATATTTACCATCTGATAGAGAAAAAATGTCAAATTCATTTTTTTCCAATACCGAATTCTAGATGAATCTTTGAAAGAAATCGATATCCATCATGGCACATGATTGTACTGAAAATTTGTTTAATATCTTATCTGATGTTTTTTGTCGATGTTAAAAAAAAGAAATATGATTGTGCTACAATTCAAGGTCATAATCTGGTATTTAGTCATCTATGAGCTTAGCTATATTCAGTCACTTTTGCATTAGAAATCAGATCAAAAATAGCCCGATT
Organism: Rotaria sordida; assembly: GCA_905250125.1. NCBI lineage: Eukaryota > Metazoa > Rotifera > Eurotatoria > Philodinida > Philodinidae > Rotaria > Rotaria sordida. Next base: position 49,261 of record CAJNOL010001198.1, on the reverse strand, counting down.
ACAACGTTTTACTGTCAAGAGAATATGATCAAGATGTACCAAAGAAGTTTCTGTGATAATTCTATCGAATCTCTCATGAAATTGATAGTTCATATGGAAATCCTAGATACTTCAAAAGAATATTTCAGATTGTACTTTAATGCTGAATTTAATCATTTTATTTCTCTTCTAGAATCTCACACATGTTTCTTTACTCTTGATATACCTCAATATTTAACTAAAGAAATCATGTATGAACGCTTGAATTATGCTATGATCTATTGTTTCACTATCGGCAATGATGCGATCATGAACTGATATCCATTTCAAAACAGAAGGCGGATGGTTGTTTTTCGAATAACTTTTCAATAAAAAGAGCTATCGATTTGTGATTTTCATCACTAGAAAGAAGCTGACATTCTGCACCTTTCTATATACTAATTAACAAAATTAGTTCATAAATCTGATGAGCAGTCAGTGAAATTCAAAGAAGCACTTAAAGTACTTTGGAAAATGTATAGAATTTCAATGATAAGAAGTGCATTAGATTCGCCTATTCAAGATCTATAATAACTCTACATAAACTCGAAATTTTTATTTTATATCATTCAAAAGATATACACTCAACATTGATTGTCAAAAATGCTTGAAACAACTTTTCGTGAAATTTTTCAAGGTTGAATAATTCTTTGTCTATTAATGAATAGTTAGATTTGCGACTATTATGAATAGAATGAAAGTATTCATATTGTAACGAAATCATTCTCTGCTATGTAAAAGTAGTGCTAATTAGGGTGTAGATATGGATTAGAACAAAAAAAATCCACACTCACACCCCGTAATTTATTAATCTTATATCTCCTTCTAGTCTTGAAACGAGTATTTATAACTTGCCTGTCAAATATTGTTTGCTCAATCCAGTGAAATTGACATGAGCAGGGTTGAAGTAATATTTACGAGATAACAATGTCAATTTTCATCTCAACAACGCTCGATAATTATCACAAAAATGGATATTAGACTTAAAAGCAGATACAATTACCGCTTACCTCGATCGTATATACAATATTGAGAAAGTGTCCTTTTACGAAACAACTCGAAGACGAATTATTAGATAATGACGATGATGAGGAACTGGATTCCGAGGTCGAAGAAACAACTGATTGATAAACAAAATCTTCTTCTCTTTTGTTGCTTCATGTTGCTAATTATGGATTTGAAAAAATAACTGTATGTCTAATCCAACATACTAAAACTATACTCAACATGTAGAAGTATGTTGTGTCATCATGGTTTACAACAAGAATACCTGAATAGGTGGTTTAATGTAATTAGTACTGCTTTTATATAACAAAGAATGATTTCGTTACAATATGAATACTTTCATTCTATTCATAATAGTCGAAAATCTAACTATTCATTAATAGACATAGAATTATTCAACCGTGAAAAATTTCACGAAAGGTTGAGTATCATTAAACTGTGGTTGTATCTTCAATTTTTCTGATTAACTAAAATTAGAAAGTTGATTCTAGCAATATCTCACGTTTGTCTTGTTCCCAAGTAAAACCTTTTTGCACTCTTTTTAAAATATCACTGTAGTTTAGCGCCTTTCTTTACGTGAAATTTATCTTTCCTAAAAGTCAAAATAAATTGGTGAATATATCGGCGGTTTTGATCAATTTCTATCATAAGTTCTTTTTCTGACGTTTCCATCAAATCTATACGTCGCTTCACTAAGTACATGCAACATTGATTATCGTATTTCTCATTACACTCTACATACTCGGTCACATACTAATTGTTCATACTGTTTAGGGTGTAGTTAGAGCCCGTCGGGTCCAAAAATTTTGAACTCGTACACAGACGTACAGAATTTAGTCGTGTGCGTCCATTCGCATGGAAGGAAATTTTCGAAAAATTATTGACATCAAAAGTGCCGAATTTATTATCTATTAGTACAGCTTCATCAGATGGTATCAATGATTTTCTTCATTTTTATTTATTGATGATATTAAAAATAAAAAGCAAAGTTCTATACGAATCAACAACATCACGTTTAAAGGAATATATTCATAACAGCCGTTCATTATAGCATGATCCTTTAGAAAGTGAAGTCATACTCCATTACATTTAGCTGATGCATTTATTGAACATTCATTAGATGATTATTTCAGAGAAAAAAGGTATACAAAAATTGGTTATTCCATAAAAACGAAGTGACCAATATGAAGCATGGAAACTTTAATGTCTAGGTTCAATTGTGCTAAAACGTTTCCGAAATGAAGGTGTTCTAAGACTATCACAATTACTCGATGAGTGATGAAACTAAATCGTTTTTTAAAATAATTTTTTGAGTACAGTAGTTTTGTTTCTTTCTTGGTTTCTTTAAATATATACATTTTTAGAATAAAAAAGCGTTCTCGTTCATTTTGATAGTGAGAGAAATTTTACAAGGACTTTTCTTTGTGGGAGAAAATTTTCCATTTTAGCGGTAGATTTCACATCTCTGCTTGTACCGGACCCGTACTCATAATAATCTTTAAAAAATTTTTGAATTCGTCTTGATAGTCGTTCCAAAGATACGAAATACCTTTCTCCGCTTATTTAGATTCAGTAACTAGCACGTCTTTCACATTTCTCAGAGCATCTTGACGGTGATTGTATAAGTATGGGGCCATAATTGACTGTTAAATCACTTTTCATCTTATCTAATCTATTAGAACATGCATAATAGTAACTATGGCTTGTCCTGATGATCATACAACAATCGAAACATCAAACATACATAATAACGATACTCACAAACAAACTTGCGCGCATTTTTTGAATGAAACAACTGCGAAAAATTCGACAACAGACTCTAGAGCCCTGCTTATTACATAAAATCTCAACCTTATAGTAAAAAAACATATTATTTTTACAGTTTGAGAGTATATTTCAAGATCGCTGAAGAGTTGAGAATCGAGAGACTCACAGTATACTCAGTTTGTTGAAGTATATTCTATAGTTATATTGACTCTTTTCTCCAAAATTTTGAATCGACCTATATTAATTTTGTTGATTTTTCATCTTTACTATTAATAGAACATTTTATTCGATATACTATTAGGTATAGCTTCAAAAATTTATTAAACGAACTATATATTATGTCAGACATATGAACCAATAGATATAAATTCTTTTGTTTCTTTCGTCATTGTAAATAGAACGAAAAATAAAAAATAAAAGTTTACTATATAATATTTGCATGTGAATCGACTATAAATGACACATGACAACATGGCAAACATTAAGATTGTACTTCACAGGATCATTTGCTGTAGTACATATCGACAAAACACCCATAGCCAATAAAGATCCAAACAATCCACGATGACGAGTGGCAATGGTTCTTCTTGAGCATGAAGTAGGATGGGGCTGCTGTCTTCTCAAGAGCTCGGCCTGCTTCCTTTGATGATCGCACCTTGTTGTATCTATCGTGATATGACAAGGAGGGAAATGACCACATTCAGAGTGGTTGGCTATGATGTTTTTCTTCTTTTCTATTAAATTAAATTAGAAAAGAAAAAAAAGTATCAGTGAATTATCTCTTACGAATTATTTTACACAAATATATTATTTATCTATTTCAATATGTTTACAAAACCTTAAATAGATTAAACTTTTTGTCTAACATTCATATTAAGATGGTTTGTCTACTTGAACTTAAAGTGTTAATCAATATAATTAAGAGTTGAAATGACTTTCGTTCATTTGACACATCTCATTAATTTAATTATATCATCGTACCATGCCATATAGAATCAAGCTAAAATATAGAATCAAACGAACCATCTAATCATTTATCTATGTCGCAAAGCTTAACTTCGCTTTCTTTTTTTTTCTAATAAATCTAATCATCCAATAACGATAAGATGATTGAATGATCAGCAATATGAAACGTTCTTTTCTATAGACAGATGTCTGTCTATTTCAAAATATAACTAAAGACAAAGTTTTGTCTATGTTATTCATTTTCTTCAAGGATATAATATATTATGTTTTTATACAAAATGATGATGATGATAATAATAATTGATAAACTTTAATTACTTAAAACAAAACTAGATTAAAATAGAAACTTGATCGTGCTTTACACATATAACTTTATTCGATTCAAGGCTTTTTTTTGTTTACACTCCAACTTACAAACGGATATTCTCGCTGAATAATCTTTGTAATGAATAGAAAGAGAAAGTCTAATTAGGGCGTGCCAACTATGTCAATTAAAAAGAAAAGGATGACAGTCAGCACGAAAAATGATTATAACGTTTTGTCTCTTCTGTATTGATCAATTGAACACGCACATGTGTGTATGCTTCAATTTTTTTTTACATTGTATTTGATCGGCTAGAAGATAGATGATCATGAAACTAAAGCCCATTAGCTAATGATAATAACCGGTAGAATATAGAAAACGATATTATAACCATGGTCAGTCGTTTGTTTTTCTCTCTCTCGTTCTCTCATGACATACACATATAGCTATTGAATACTCATCTCGTTTTTTTTCTTCTCTCTCTCTCTCTCTCATCGTCGTTCTTTTCATTGAATGCAAGAGAAAAAAAAATCATCTCGCTTTTCCATTTTTTTTTGTTTTATTACTACAATTAAGTTTACTTCTGTGAAACAGTCCATTGTGATAGCTGCTGTTACGATAGGACAACGTGACAAGCGTAAGTATACATAGCATAGATTTTAAAACGAAACGTAACAGGTGTCACTCAAATGATAATGAAATAAACAGATATCTCAACTTGCTTGTTCATCATAGGTAACAGACATCAGTTTAAATTCTATGTTATAAATATATACTTTTCTAGGATATTAAATAATAATGATATTTTCTAGAGATCAAATGATGAAGATTATTGAAAATGATTTGCTATAAAATTCTTTATATTCTATTGATGTTAACAGCATTAGGTAAGTTTGAAAGAAATAATTTGATAGGCAAGTGTATCTATATCATAATCTTTATTCAGCTATTTTATATTAAAAATTACCTTTTTTTTTTCTCCGTGATATAATTTATAATTAAAAATTAGCTTTGCTAAGCAATTATGCATGATAAAAGACAAAAAAAAAAAAAGAATATATTTTTATCACCCTTAGGCATTTTGAATGAGACATAATGAATCGATTTTTAATTTCCGTATTGAATATATGTGTTAGAGATGGTGTTGACAATATAATTCTTACTCATCATTTATTCAATTTGTTAGACAAATTCAACTGTTAATTACAAACAAAACATTTCATTTTCATTATTCTATGCATCTGTTAGGATTATAAGTTTGCGTCACTTTTATATTTAAAGAAAAAAAAAAAGGTTCAAGTGCTTTTTGAGACAATGGTCAGTTAGTAGCATCTAATAAAAAAAAAAAAGAAAAGGTCATCATATACATGTACAAAGAAAAATCCATATTGTTTCATTGTCACTTCAAAGTGATAAATCGTTATTAATGTTCTATATGGATTATAATCAAAGGTTATGATTGATTAATATTTGAAAGATCTATTTTAGGTCTTTCATCATTATCATTATTATCATCTTGTTCTATTTCATCATCATTGATTGGTATATGGATACAGCCAGGTCTTAATGATTTAATAACAATCAATAATACATGGTTTTCATTAAAAGGAATATGTTTAAATGGACAACAAGATATAAAATATAAATATATTTATTATAATGAGTAAATTATATTATTTTATAAAAAAAAAGATGAAAATTTTTATTCTTTTTTTTTGTTTTTAGACAAACAAGATGTAAACGTTGTATTCTATTTATTCCAAGACATTTAAATGCATTACAATATCGAGAAAGTATGTATTTTTGTAAAATAAAAAAAACCCCAATCATCATATAATTATAATTATTAATTACTATCGATCAATACGTACAGATGGCATGTGTTTTTTTTTTGTTCTTTATTGATGATCTATGTATACATACATGCAATATGTTCATCTACAAATGATAGTCACGTATTTCCGCTAGTACAGCAATAGAAAGAGACCATAATATTTTATTCAAGATTTTTTTTTTTTTTTTGCTCTCTTGTTATTAATAATAATTTTTCTATTTCTAGGTGAATGCTTCGATGCAGATGATGATAATAGTCGTATCTGTGGTTCTATTACACCGGATACAGTATTATATACACTCTTCCGGGGTAAGATAGGCTTTTGAAGAAGAAAAAAAAAAAAGAAAACTCTAATGTTCTCATCAAAATTGATATTCATTAATAGGAAAAAAAAAGAAATCCAGTAGTGCATAGGGGAATAATAATCCTCTCTTGTGAATGAACAACGAGACACTGACCGTCATGTTATGTTCACTGACCTAGATAAACACAGGAAATGAATACAGCTCCCGGCGCCATTCAATCATTCTGTCAAAATGAAAGATTGAATATTGTTTTTCTTTGTGAAACACTATCTAAAAAGATGTGTTGAAGTATATATAAGGTAGAAATTTGTACTCACCACTGTACACCGAGATAGACACTTTAGTAACACTTCTTACAGTGTATATTTTTTGCATAGCAAGCCAGATCTCGAAATCGAGTCACTTTTTAATGGCCCAATCCAATTCAAAGTGACCCGAAAATTGTTTAGACTCGCCCGAAGTGATAGCCAAGGAGGTAGCGTGGAGAAGCTTTCCCCATCCTCCCCCTTAGAGATGAGCCAAATCTCAAAAAAGAATAAAATCATCGACCGTACATATGACTTTCTTGTTCGAAAATGGATTTCTTTGCTCAGAAATGATTGGATAGGACATAGAAAAGCATTTTTTGAGAAAAAAGCTTTTCACTGAAAAATGTCGGAGAGAAAATCTTGTCTTTATTTTGTCTTCAAAATTGTATTATATGTCATTCGACACAGTTTAATATGCTGATTTCGAATATACAATTTTTGTTGATTAAATATTTTTTCACAGACAGAAAAACTGAAAAATACCTTTACAAACTCACAGTGTGATTCAGGAATGCTTGAAGATTGGATTTGGATGGGTTGTTCATTTTACGGGACTAGTCATTCAGATGAAACTGTAAAAAAAAAGATTTTTTACCATTGTATAGAGCTCGGCTTAGATATTCGGAAAATGTACTTGTCGAATAGTTTAATTTTGTTAGATATCAATGCTTTCGGTGACATCACGAATTTTTAGTCAAATGTCATCCTAGGTGCTCACTGTAACATACGTTGCATATCTGAGGATTGTGATAAAAGTCTTTTTTTATATAGATAATGCTGAATCAATTTCATGTCCATTTGATCAATCATGGTATTTTAAAAAAAATCGTCAAATATCTTCATCATGTCAACCAAAAGCATTTCATAATTGTTTATCAATAAATACATTTCAAATATTATATAATAATCGATGTCAATCTCATAAAGGTTGATTTTTATTTACATATATATATTTTTTTTTGCTTAATGTATTTTTTTTTATAAAATAGATATAATAGCAATATGTTTTGCTCAGTTTTCTGATGGAAATATGAATTATATTATATCACGAAGTTTAAATCAACAAAGATTTATTTGTTTTGTAAGTTTTAATTAATTAATTAATTAATTTTTTTTTTATTGATAATTTTGTTTATTTTATAATTTAGTCATATACAAAAACAAAAATTAATGAAAAAAATCTACTACCTAATGAAGTTTATTTATCTGAAGATGAAACTTGTAGAAGTTTATTAACAAGAGAATCAGCTCTGATATTAAATATTCTACCAAGTAAATCATTTCATGGAAAATAATTACAAAAGGCAAAAAAAATAAAAATAAACAAACTATAACATATTTTTAGATAAATATTATGAATCAAAAGTTCACATGCCAGATTGGACACAAGGCATATGGTCATCTATTGGAATAGATCGTATCGATGCAAATACATTTTATATTAATCAAAGTCAACTTATAATGAAAATGCATGATGATCAGATAATAAAATATGATCTTAAATTTCTACGTATTATACAATATCAACAACAACAACAGCATGAAAAAAGTATTCATATTCGAGCAAAATCTTTAGAACAATGGTAAAAATGATTAAAAATAAATAAATAAATAAATAATATTTTATTTTTAGTTCATCGATATTTTATTGTATCAAATTAATCTATCGATCTTCAGCTGTTATTGATCTTTCTATAGGTATATTTTATTTACGAAATATCAAATTAACTTTAATTAAGCAGAGTTTAGTCGTCTTTTTTCTTTATTAGAATAGATCCTATCTTTCTTTTTGAGTTATGATGATTTTAGTGAATTGTTTTCAACAAAATACAACGATCACGTTTTAAAAATGGCTCCAGTTTAAATGTTCTCAATAGGAGTAGTTCATTGTGAAAGTATAAGATTTTCTAGTATTTTTTACCTATGGATACTATCAATATGGGAAATTTTCTGATGCTTTGGTTCTTATATTTATATCTCAAAAAATATTAGAAAGTCTAATACTTTCATAATGAATTAGTTTTTTATTTCTACAAAGTTGCATTCGAAATTTACACGTCATTTTTCAAAGGATCAATGCATTTTGTTGAAAATCTCATTAAAAATAATTATAATTCTAGAAGAAAGACTCAAAAGCACATATACGAAGATTAACATATTATAAATTATTTTAGGATTTGATGAACATCAATGTAAAGAAAGTCATATACATTATACTCTATTTAGTAAGTCATCTCTTTTTCTATTTCTTTTTATTAATAATTTATTTCATTAGAACCTATGACAAAATCAAATATTTCATGTCCACAAATTGGTATTTATAAATCATTAAATTCTTATCAATCATCTTTATCTATTTCAACATGTTCAACTGGTCGTTGGACATTATCAATTGGTTGTCAAATAACAAATTCAAATGAATTAACATTAACTTCATCTTGTCGTCATGATATTGTACCGGATGTACATATTATAACATCAATTAAAGGTATATGTCTTGCATCATGGCGTACAGATCATCGATTTCAACGTACAATAATTCTTTATGACAAAACAAAAGCATTTTGTTTGGTAAATAAAAATTTTTTGTTTTTTTGAAACACGATTCAAAACGAGTGTTGAAATAGATACGGTAGAAATTTGCAACTCTTTCACATAGATCGTGACAGATATTATTGATATACAATCATAGATCATATATTGCAACATCTCATCATATAATACTTGCCCATACAGACAGATTTTTAGAAAAAAACGCGTTTCAACGCTCAAATAGAACGTTGAAAAAATTGTTTTTTTTTCGAACGCTTTTGTGTGTTTTTAGTGGAAAGTGGCTTTTTTTTATTGGGCGTGCATACTGCGCTCAATTGCAGTTCTCATTTGAATGCGTTTTTTCAAAAGTTTGTCTGATTGGATAGGTATCACGTGGGTAAATACTGACTGTAATTTTGACGCAAATCGCATTTCAAACGTCAACTTTATGAGAAAGTTATATTTAACCCTTTACCCTCCTTTGGCAATTGGAATTGCCATTTGTTAGAAACATTGCAGAAAATAAAGGAAGCGTCGGATTCAAAAACGATAAGAACCTTTTTTGTAGTAAACATCATGGATTATCAATTGGTAAAAAGAGTAGATTTTTTCATTGCTCCATCTTTGAAATATCGGGCCTTCAAAATTGATAATTTTGAAAAAAAAAATGAAAAAGATTGAAATTTTTCAAATAAAATATTCTATACCCATAGGCTAATAGAGATCTTTTGGAACTTCTGTGCGATATTAATTGATGACGAAGTCCACTAATGAATAAAACATGTTCCAAAAGTTTTATGATAACTTAACGAATTACACATGTTCAGACACACTATTGGCCATGTAGCCACTACTAGGCAGATGGAGGGCAATCAAGAACAAAGTTAATATATGCATTATAAACCTCAACTCATGACAAGTGGAAATAGTATTTATTATGAATTAAATTTCTTCTGAGGTCATAAAATGACTCAGAGCAAAAAGGACTCTCATTTGACAACACGTGTAAAAAACGCATGCATTCTTTGGTATTAATTTTTATCGGTTCACAACTGTTTCTTTTCCCATTATTTCTAAAGTACGGAATATATGTTGCTTCTACCCACTCAATAGTGTGGTCAAAGAAAAAAACTCAAGTCTTATCATGTTGTTCAATTTCCTTTTTCCACTACATGATCGCTGAATCTATCGAGCCGCCCTACTCTAGGAGCAGGACATTCGGTGGATCAGACCACATCATTGGCATATTAGAGAGGCTAATACTTTATTTGTAAAGTTATTTTATCAGTGGCTCTTCCGAAACCGCTATGGGAGGTAAAGGGTTAAAAACAAAATCATCCAAAAAGTTCGATTCGATATTGTTTTTCTGAAGGATAAAGTAAAATGATGGTGAAGAAGAAATGTATCCTAAAATAGATAGAACAAAATAATTTTTCTATAATTAGCAAGAGCAACTATAACATATTTAACATTTTAATCATGCAGAAATTGTATTACCAACTTTTGTTTTATGTAAAATATTTTCTTTAGATTCAACCATTAAAATCAATGACAGCTAGTTGGATTTTATCCGAAAACAGTTGTACACACACTGGCTTATTATCAATTAATGTCGAAAATAGTTTACACTATTTAGATAATTGTCAAGAAAATAATCATTTATTATTATTATCATCATCATCCTCATCAAATATTTATTTACTACAACGAGTATTTTATTTGTTGTTTTATTTAACTATGAAAGTATTAATATATGTAAATGTGATGACATAATAAAACAAAAAAAAAAAAAAAGAAATAAGAATTTTTATGGAATGTCTTTATATATATTGAAATGAAACGACATCAGCCAAATAAGATATATAGAGCAAAAATGAAATTTATTTTTTTTAGATTAATTATTTAATCCGAATCATCATCTTCATCATTGCCATCAGGATTCTGTTGCGTGTTACGTGGTTTATAATTGGAAAAAATAACTATATAAACAAATAGAAATGACAAATATGTCAAATCAAAAAACAAAAAAAGTTACCTTTGTCCTCTAATATTGATCGAATATTCGGATCATGAGTAAGATCAAGTGGTGTTTTATTATCTTGATTACGTATACGTTTATCAGCACCTAATAAATTATAAAATAATATTTGAAAAAAAGTCGATAAATATTCTTTTTTTTTCTCGTTTGTTATTACCATTTTCAACGAGAATTTGAACAATATCTGGATGATTTTTCCAACTAGCTACATGCAATGGTGTATCACCAACATTGTTCTAATAAAAAATATATAAGAGAAAAACTTATGTCTATGAATTTTTTTTCTATATCTATTGTATAGAACGCAACAAATCTTATTCTTTCGATTCTAAGAACTGGATCTACCAGTATTTCTGATGAAAAAGTGAAAATCACTAATTTTGAGAAATTATCAATAGATTCAAATTTATAAATCTCGATTGTTTTTGATTGAACTTTATAAGAAATCGTTATTTTCGTAAGAGAATTCTCTTCCCGTTTCGATAATTCTTAAGAGCAATTGATCAGGCAATTTTGAAGGTTTTATAGTATATAGATCTCAATCTATAGAGTAAAAATTGTCATAGACTCAACATCACTGGATGCTTCTCTTAGAGGACACGCAAGGGTAAAAAAAATGGTTCGCCTTATCGTCCCTACCCTTCTCAGTCACAATGCTTCTAACAGAACTAAAAATTTATTTACAGAGATACTAGACACTGTTTGGGTTACCTACCATTTTACTCTTCTGTTCGAATAAAAACACTAAAATTCTGAGAAAATCCCTCCCAAAAATGTATATTTTTTTTGTAAGCCCTAGGCAAAAACTAGAGGTACATCATATTATGAAATAAAAACGTCGACATCCTAAACAGTTTCTGTTATCAGTAAAAGAAATTTTCAGCTTGATGAGACATACTGCGGTTGAGAAACAGGGAAGGGTGATTCTAGTTATATGTTAATTTTTGAAAATATGTCCAGTAGATAATAGATACAGCGAAGTATCGACAAAGCAGAGAAAAACCCAAAAAAATTTACGATTGCGAAACGAAGGACGAATCTCCTCACGATTGCTTTTCACTAATGTCAAATGAACTGTTTATCAGTTTCAGTTCTTTTTAAAAGACCTTCATAATCGAAATCTGTTCAGTAATTCGATTCGAATCTGTCATTAATCCTTCGTTTCGTCAATCTTATTAGAAGAAAATTCTAATGATCGATTTCATTGTAAAAAAAAAAAACTATACCTTTTGGTTGATAATTGATAACGAAAGAGGTAACAATAATTTAACACAATCCATATCACCTGAATAACATGCCCAATGAAATGGTGTATTTCCTGCTTTATCAAGACCAAGAACCGACGCCTATATCATATATAAAAATTATCATATATATATATATATAAGATAAGTTCGATAATAATGAAGTAACGATAATCATGCATCGGTCTTATGTACAGCTTTGTACTGATCTAAATGTATACATATAGACTAACAATGAAGATGGTGAACGCATCATTAAACTATAATGGTCTTGCACTGATTTTGATCGAGAAGGACATTTCAAGGTAATAGACGAAAGGTTTTCGAGAGAATATTTCCTCATTAGTTCTAATCTCCTTCAACCGAACAAATAAATCTAAGATTACCATAGTTTTATCATGAATTCGCCATGTTCACTTTCAGGACTATACGTACGTGTCTAGATCAACCCAGCGATCTACTCAAGACCGATGATTACCGTTACATTCCTATTCTGTACCTTATTAGCAAGTGATTGTTGAAGAAATTCAATATTTCCGCGTTTAGCTGCATCATGTAATGCATTTGAAAGTTTTTCTGTACTTTCTTCAACTAAATAATAAAGTTTGAAAAATAAATAAATAAATACAATATAAGTCTACCATAATTTTTTGGAATAAGACCACCTGTGCGATTTTTATTCGTCGTAGCCAAATACCAATCTTTATATTTTGCATCATCAGTTACATAAAGTATTTCACCTTCTTCAAATGATAATTCTTCTGGTGAACGTGCTAAATATTAAAATTGAATAAATTATTCTTCATAATAAAATAATTAATTACCTGTATAACTATACAAAGCTTTAACAATCGAAACATAACCTGGTTTCTAAAAAAAAAAAACAAGCATAAGAAATACAGATGATTAAATTTAAAATTTCTAAAATATTACCGCTGGTATTGGCGGTGGTACTCTTGTATGTCCAACAACACTCATCTAGAATAACAAAATCAGATTTATTTTTTCCTACGGATAGAAAACGTATCACAAAAAACAAAACAAAAAAAAAATAGCATGCTCAAGAAACAACAAGTGGTTGATGCATATCAAGATTATCAAATAATAATTCTCGTCTAGTTAAACTTCCACGATTTGGATGTCTAAAAAAAAAACATAAAATTTCTATTTGTAATCAAATTATTATGATTTTATTTTTTACTTATATAATAATTGAAATATTCCAGTACCAATACGTATTGGTATACCCATTATAATACATTCAGATACTCCACATATAGTATCTTTTTGTCCATGATAAGCAGCATCATATAAATGATCAATTGTACGTTCAAATGATGCAAGCATTAAAACACTTTCTTTCATTTTAGCTAATCCATTTCTTGTCATACCAAGTACTTCACCCTAGACAATAAGAAATTCTTAATAAGGGAGAGAGGTCGATAACTGATAAAATCGACTCCCTACAGAAATATGATTTCTGTCGTGTGAAATTCTCACTCAAGATGTCTCAAAGTGATCCCTGGAAAGATTGCTGTTGAGGATGATCAGCTTTTTTATAATCTATGAATCCAAAGGTCGACCAGGCTAGAGCTTTTTTTTTTTTTTTTTAAAAAAAATATTTCTGTTATTATCAATTATTGTACGATCAACAAATGAATCTGGCTATGATGTTTTTTCAATAGCCAGAATCACCTTCTAAGTCTTTGAAATGATGATTGAACTCTAAAATATTATATGATATTGACACACGATTTCAGTGGATAATACTTAAAAAGAAGAACGCATCGGAGCTATGTGCTTCACATGAGCTCATATCGAATAATGATTTTTTTCTTGACGTTTTTATGTCATTTTGAAACCGTTGAAAGGCACTATCGAATTATATGAATACTAATATCCATGTCAAAATAGAAGGCAAATGATTCCGAGTCGAATAACTCGAGAACAAGAACAGCTATGGAGCTACGGTTTTCACTATTAAAAAGCGGACACTAGGGCATGTAAATCTATGAAAGAATTTCATTGGTCAGTAATGGATCAATAGAATGAAAGTCCACTGGACATTTTGAAGATAGCTTTTGGAACGCTTTTTTTTCGTTGAATTTTGAACTTGAATTAAATCATTCGATAGAAAAAATTCTTCTCTTTCGATCGACACAAAGCCAAGCTCGATAGGTTGCTCCATTCGATAGCTATAAGCATTTTCCTGAGACTCTTGAAATTGGCCAGATAACGCAGAATCACCATTAAAAGCATTAGATTATAGGTAATCGACCACGTTGAATTCAGTGGTGATATTTGCTTTCTATTTGAAAGTAATCTGAGATCACTGTATCGGGACTTTCAATATACGTGTTCTCTAAGTCGAAGAGGATCAAAAACTAGATTTACGAAAACTTTTTATAATGATCTTAGGTGACTTTGAAATAAAAAACAAACCCTCACCACTAAATTCAGCGTGATCGATTACCTATAATCTAATGTTTTTAAGGATGATTCTACGTTACGTGACCGATTTCGGAGGCCTCAGAAAAATGCTTATAGCTATCGAATGGAGCAACCTATCGAGCTTGGCTTTGTGTAGATCGAAAGAGAAGAATTTTTTCTATCGAATGGTTTAATTCAAGTTCAAAGTCCAATGAAAAAAAGCATTCCAAAAGCTATCTTCAAAATGTCGAGCAGGCTTTCATCCTATTGGTCTATTACTGATCAATGAAATTTTTCCATAGATTTACGTGTCCCAGTGTTCGCTTTTTAATGATGAAAACTGCAGCTCGATAGCTGCTTACGTTCCCAAGTTATTCGACTCGCAATCACTCGCCTTCTATTTTGAAATGGATAGTAGTCTGATCGATCCTTGGATTCATAGATACACAAAACAAGCTGATCATCCTCAACGACCATTAACTATTTCAATCGACCAAAGTACAGTATGAATAAGTTTCATAGATTGGAATACCTCAAATGAGTTTCACATTTCTGTAAGAAGTCGATTTCATCAGTTATCGATCCTTCACTCTTTTACGTAGTACAAAAAAGTTTACTTTATAAGTCATTAAATCAGCTAAAAGCATAACATGTCTAACATCAAGTCCAATACCATGTGATGCCATTGTATAAACAATTTCATTAATTATTGTTGTTCGTGCTGCTTCAATACCCAAACAACGATATACTTCCATTGTATTATTTGATGTTGTTTTATTAGCATT
This sequence comes from Rotaria sordida, assembly GCA_905250125.1. NCBI lineage: Eukaryota > Metazoa > Rotifera > Eurotatoria > Philodinida > Philodinidae > Rotaria > Rotaria sordida. The sequence goes on along the minus strand of CAJNOL010001198.1, from coordinate 33,725 downwards.
AACACCTTGTGTACCCATAACATCTCTCATACCTTCACCTTCGACAAATAATTTATATTTTATACCATTTTTATCATCAATTGTTATAACAGCACGATCAACTGTTGATATACCTTTAACAACAATATTTGGTAAAATTTCTTTATAACGTTTCATTGTATAATACATATTTCCTTTTGATGTATCAGATACATGTAATGTAATTATATCAGGTGATATTAATTCTAATTGATTATATTTAACTTTTTTCATTTTTTTATCTTCAACAATTGAATCTATAATTGTCATTGGATTTATTTCAAGTTGTAATAAACGTATACGATCAAGATCAAGTTTTATTAATAAATAACAATCATCACATTCATATACTTCTTCAATATATTGTGAAATTTGACCAAGATATGTTTTTTCAATACGACCTTTAACTTTACGTGCAAAATTTTGATCAGTTTCATTAATTAATTCAACTGTTATCAATGGAGTTGATGGTATTTTAACAGCATTTATTATTTCTTTTATACGTGGTACACCAAGTGTTATATTCATTGAAGCAACACCAGCAAAATGAAAAGCTAAAAAAGAAATAAAATTTTTCAAGAAAAATATAATTTCGAATTACCTATAAGATTGAGGAATATTTTAAATGTAAAAAGGATGATAAAAAAATTTATTTTCCAAAGATCGTTTACTCAAATCTATTAATGGGAATTTGATAAAATACCTCTCATGATGAGAAATTATTGTAGCTACTTAAATCTTTCCTTTGATTTGTTCTAGCGATTACCGCTAAGGGAAAAAAGTCAAAAATACTTCGTTTCTAAATATTTTGCCTTCACCTTATTCGTATCTATGAACTTTTAGTAAGAAATTGTATCAATAGAAATGTGATTGTAGAATAAAGAATTAGAATATCCAAAAAAGTTCATATTAGAAATCTAGAATTATTAAATAAATGTTCGAGTTCTTCTATGAACGTAACTTTAGACAAAGACCTGATAGGTTTAAATCTTATTAGATTTATTTTCATTAAAAGGTTTCGTCATAGGATTCATGAAGCAATCATTCGAAATGATTCATTACTTTTGAATTCATAGTTGGTAGACTTAAACGAATTTTTTTGGCCCAAATCCTGGTCCTGAGTTAGCGAAAACTAAAAACATTCTTCAATACTTGTTGTTCGGCTTATTCTATCGATGACTAGAACTTTTTTGGGTCATATTTATGGTTCCAGTCCGTCAAATCTTCAAATTTTAGTCCTCCAAATCTCTAGTTATGAACCGAAAAATTTTATCGATAAGTAGATCTCATGATGTTAAGAATATCGTAAAAGTTTTAGTCAAAAAGATGAATCTTTTATTGAAATATTCACCATTCAAAAGCTTTCGATTTTTCTCACTGTTTCTAAAATCTCATTCGTCTGTGAATGTAGGATATTTTAAGAAGGAATCTATTGTTTTCACTAAAAACTTCCGTATACTTTTAGAATTGTAAGACCTATTCATAAGCAAAAATTCACGTCAAAGAACAAATACTTAGAGCATACCAAAAGTTCTAGTCACAGCATTTAATGATCTTTTCGGATAAAGAGACTTATTGAGAAATGAAAAGCCCAATATCCGATGTTGTAGAACTTTTTTGAGGCACGTCGAATGGTATATAGTAAATCTTGTTTTCATAAGACTTTAAAAGAACTAGAGTCAATTTACTGATAGACGACAACTACACATCCACACCCAAGCAGGATAAGTTTCTGAATATTATGATCGTTGGTATTAATCGAAAGTATTTGTAAAATATTTTATCTCACATTCGATTTTCTACAGTTTTTGACGGACTACAAGCTCCTATAGGTAGCATCTCTCGTCATCTTATCAGTGTGTGTATGGATGAATGATGCCGTAGCCAGAACCTTTGATATGTCCTAAGTACTTGGTTCAATTTTTCTACCATGATCTTTTTTTCCTCGTGAGGGTGAGAACAAAGGGAGTATAACAAACGAGATTCAGATGGGAGGTCTATATATATATAACTTCAATACTATTCTGATTGCTCTTAGAACCGTAGGAATAAAACATATCGAGGAAGGATCTGTCTGGGAAGCAATAGTTGAAAAAAATCTCTAGTATGATCATAAGTACAAACTTTTTAATGTCATTTGTGTTGCCGGTTCACCAATACTTTGAGCACAAAGTGCTCCAACAGCTGTACCAGGTTCAAGTCGTGCTCGTCCGTATTTATATTTACATAATTGAAGAAATTGAAGTAATTGTGATTGTGTACATCGTTCAATTTCATAAAGAACATTTGATATTGAACGTTGTTTTTTATTTGATTGATTTGTTACTGTTTTTAATGTACGTTTTTGACTTTTATTTGATTTTAATTCTTGTTCATCTTCTTCTTTAATATAAGAATTTAAAATATTATCAATATGATATTTCATTCGAAATTGATCAACATTTAATGAAATATTATGAATAAATTTTCTAATTTGTGTTTTATATTCTTCATCCATTATTGAATATTCATTTAATTCAAGTTGTTTATCAACAAAATTATTCATTTCAATTCCATTTAATGGATATTCATCATCATAACGATATTTTGCTCGAGCATGTTGATAAATTCGTTCATAATCAACAGGTTGATCTTTACCTTCAAGAAATATTGGATCTAATGAATCACCACCATATGTAAATTGTACAATATCATTTGTACATGTTCGTATAGTCATATCATATTGACAGCATAAATCTTCAAGACATTTAACAAGACGACGTTGCATATAACCTGTTTCAGCTGTTTTTACAGCAGTATCAACAAGACCTGATAAGTAAAGGAAAAAATAAAAATTTTTCTTTGTTTAATAAAAAAATTTGATATACCTTCACGACCACCCATTGTATGGAAGAAAAATTCTGTTGGTGTTAAACCAGAATAAAAACTATTTTCAACAAAACCTTTTGCAGCTGGAATCTTTGCTAAAAAAAAAAGTATGGATATATAGTTTTTTATTTCTCAAAATTAAACTAAGACATACAATCTTTTTCAAAATGTGGTAATGAACGATCTTCAAATCCATTTGGTACTCGAGATCCACTTATAGCTTGTTGACCAACACAAGCAACCATTTGAGAAATATTTATATTTGATCCTAATAGAAAAACAAAATTGATTAAAACAAAATCAGCTCATTTCATATGAATCGAATGTGAGATCTACTTTTTTTTCTCACATAAGCAAGTGTTATTGAATATCTTATTTTATTCTACACATTTAGTTTTGTGACAGCTCCGTTCTAGACCAGTGAAACTGAACTGCACATGTGAGCTTGACCCGTCGTGCTTATCCGTTTGGACCCGAGCTATCATACACTTTTGAAAAAAAAATTTCATTTTGTAGGTAATTCTGTGTTCTATTATTCTATCTACTATCTATTTCAAAATAGAAGTGCGAGTGATTCTGAGTCGAATAACTCGAGAACGGGAACAGCTATCGAGCTGCGGTTTTCACTATTAAAAAGCGGACACTGGGGCACGTAAATCTATGAAAGAATTTCATTGGCCAGTAATGGATCAATAGGATGAAAGTCCACTGGACATTTTGAAGATAACTTATGGAATGCTTTTTTTTATTGGACTTTGAACTTGAATTAAATCATTCGATAGAAAAATTTCTTCTCTTTTGATCTACACATAGCAAAGCTCGATAGGTTGTTCCATTTGATAGCTATAAGTATTTTTCTGAGACCTCCGAAATCGGCCACGCAATGCAGTATCATCCTTAAAAGCATTAGATTATAGGTAATCGATCACGCTGAATTTAGCGGTGATGTTTGTTTTTTTATTTCAAAGTAACTTGAGATCATTTTAGAAAAGTTTTCGTAAATCTAGTTTTTGCTGCTATTCAGCTTAAAGAACACGTATGTTGAAAATCTTGATACAATGATCTCAGATTACTTTGAAATAAAAAAAACAAACATCATCACTGAATTCAGCGTGGTCGATTACCTATAACGTAATACTTTTAAGTGTGATTCTGCATTACATGGCCGATTTTGGAGGTCTCAGGAAAACGCTTATAGCTACCGAATGGAGCAACCTATCGAGCTTGGCTTTATGTAGATCGAAAGAGAAGAATTTTTTCTATCGAATGGTTTAATTCAAGTTCAAAATTTAATGAAAAAAAGCATTCCAGAAGCTATCTTCAAAATGTCCAGCGGGCTTTCATCCTATTGGTTCATTACTGCCCAATAAAATTTTTCCATAGATTTACGTGCCTCAGTGTCCGCTTTTTAATGATGAAAACTGCAGCTCCATAGCTGCTTCCGTTTCCGAGTTATTCGACTCGCAATCACTCGCCTTCTATTCTGAAATGAATAGTAATTACGTATATCTTTTCAAAAATATTAGATCTTATTAATCATAATAAAATACCTTTCGATCCCGAAATAGCCATAATCAATGGACTATTACTTGAACGTTGTAATTCTTGAAGACATAATTTACCAGCAGATTCACGAACATCAGAAAGTTCTTTTAAAATCAATGCCTAAAATTATTAAATATTTTTATTACAATTCTTCTTGTTTTTTGAATATAGAACCAAAAAAAATTATTTTACTTCAAGTGTTTGTTCTCGAGAACAACCAGGTTGTAATTGAAGTTTATCTTCTTTTAATTGTTGAATATAATTATTACATTTATTATAACCTTCAGTAACTAATGCATGTTTTGCTTTTAATAAATTTTCACCGGGTGTTACATCAATTAAACCAATAGAAAAACCTCGATTCACTAAAAAAAAACAGAGAGAAAAAAATAATAAATAAACAAAACAAATTAACTTACTTAAATAATAACTAGTTAATCGTGCTAAACGTGCCATAGCTATAGCTGCTGCTAATTCAGAACAATCACGTAAAAGTAAATAGAAAACATTTGTTTTTCCATTTGCACCTAATACACTTTTATCAACACAACCAAGAAGAAGACGACTATTACGAATAACAATAACTAAATAAAAATAAAAATAAATTGATTAATTAAATAAAAATTTTTCTATGAAAGTAAAACAACTTACATCCATCATTGCAACATAAATCTTCATCTTTACCAGAATAAGCTTTACCTTTTACACGTAAATTAATAATATCTTTACAAGAATTATTAAGTCGAAGTATAACATTAAATAATTGTTTGCCTGTCCATAATTGACAAGGCTATTTCAAAAGAAAAAAAAAAGTAGAATAAAATTTTTTCATACAAAACAAAAGTATTATTAACAATATATGTATACTTTAAGTATAGTTGGTGGTGGTAAATCAATTTTTTCTAATCCATCTTTATTTGCAAGTATCCATATAAGTAATTGACAAGCTTTTGATCGATCAAAAAATGTATCACGTTGAGTTAGTAAATAAGCACCTATAGAATAATTCTTATTAAGATTCTACACATGAGAGAATTTCGAATATCTCAGATTAGAAAATATGAGAAGTTATAACTTTCCAAATGAATTAATCTCATGGAGAACTTTTTTTATGCAAAGTTTGAAAGTCGATTTTTCACGTGACCTGAAGAGGAAAACCCCAGTCAAATTTTGATATCTCAAGAACGAACGCTCAGAAAATCAAACCATTTTAGACTTTTCTATTACTTATGAAGTGAATATCGTTTCGATCGAAAGATGATTTAACACCTGAAGAGATTCTCTCATGAGCATTTAGTATGATAGGCCTGATTTGCATAAATCTCAGCCATTGTTAGAGGTAGACATGTGACGTTTTCATAATTCTTCTTCACCTCAAGCGATCGAGACCACATTTCTAAGATAATTCATATGCTAAATTTCCAGATATGTAGCCTTAAGAGCGGTTGAGATCGTAAGAGGAAACATTCTTTATAAATAAAAACTTTCAAAAGTCGTCTATCACCAAGAACAAAAACTCAGTTCAATTGGTTAAAATAGGCTGAAAATATTCAGTGTTTTTATCGTCTAGTTATTTATTGGATCATCAATCGTCTTATCATACCAGTAAGAAAATCTTGTGTTGCACCAATAATCATTTCTCCATTACGTGGTGTAACAAGATTAGATTTTGTCTAAATAAGTCAATATAAAACACAAAATGAAACAATTTGATTAATAAGAAAATTTTCTTTACCCCCATAAGTACAAGTGCTTCAGCTTTTGCTTCTTCCGTTTGTGGTAAATGAAGATTCATTTCATCTCCATCAAAATCAGCATTAAATGGTGAACAAATACATTCATTAAAACGAAATGTTCTATGAGGCATAACTCTTGCATATAATGCCATAATTGAAAGACGATGTAATGATGGTTGTCGATTAAATAAAACAATATCACCATCAATTAAATGTCGTTCAACAACATCACCAAACTAAGATAAAAAGAAGAAAAAAAAACATTATTTTTTATATAGAATATAAATATCAATCAAGGATATTTACACGTAATTTAGCAGCCATTTCATTACGATCACCGTATTTAAGAAATTTTTTATGATCATTTTTTGGATTAATTATAAAATTTGCACCTGGATGAACATCAGGACCATTTCGAACAAGTTGTCGAATAAATTCTATATTTGTTCTATTAACTATTTCAGGATAAGACATTATTTTTGCAACATGAATTGGTACAGCTACCTAAATAAATATATATGTGACCAAAATTATTCCGTTAGCAGCATGACTTCACAAAATAAAAAACACATGGTTTTTGGGATAATAAATGTTTTCTAGAGCTAATTTTTATATATTAAGTTACTCTAGATATCATGTAAAAATTATCGCTAGAGACCTTTATTCAAAGGAGTTATTAATAGAACACTAGTTCAATTCCAAACGACATAAATTCTTCTTCAGAATCTCTAGAAAACCGATTCTTATAAGGAACGTTTTTGAAGTCTGATCGTGTTGAACACATCAGCATAGATGCGGGTCATACCGGACGGTCTACTCTGAAGTTTTCGAATGTTTTTCTCCTATAGTTAGATTGATACTCGCTAATTACTTATCAATTAATTTTAATTAACACTGCTTCATTCCATAAACAACAGTAGATCGAATTATGATTGATTATCTTCTAATGAAGCTATATAAAGTAAAATTTATCTAACAACTTCATGAAGAACATTGACAAGATCGAGTTGAAAATGATATCACGTTGATGCCAATATTAGAAAATCTCGACCGTCAGAAGAATTCATTTTTCTTTCAAATGAAATCTCTTTTCATTTAAATAGTTTATTTATGAATATAAAATAAAAATCCTATGTATGTAAGACTATTTTTTTTTTGAAGGTTTCACTAATAATATATTTCAGTTGATGAGAATCATTTCGAACTTTTATTGTAAATCAAATTATATGAAATAAAATTTAAATGAATATACTATCATTTTGGAAAATTTTTGAAACATTCTATACATATTTTCTTTTATATGAAAATAACAACTTACTTCATCAATACGTAAATTTGGATCTGGTGAAATAACTGTTCGTGCACTAAAATCTACACGTTTACCGGATAAATTACCACGAAAACGACCTTGTTTGCCTTTTAATCGTTGTGCAAATGAACGTATCCATTTTTTTGGTTGCATATGAGCTGGAATACCAGATAAACTACTATTTATATAAAGTGCACATTGTAATTGTAAAAAATCCCATTGTTCAACAAGTCTATCCATTTTAACACCATTTAAACGGTTACGTTGTATAACATCATTTAAAAAAATTATTTCGCTTAATTTTATTGTTAAATCATCTTCATTTCTTTAAGATAATAAAAAGAAGCAAACAAACAATGAAGAGAGATTTATACAAAAATATATTAAATTAACGTACGTGCCAGCTCGAAAATCAGATTGAACTGTTGGTCGAATACATATTGGTGGAACAAGAATTCTTGAGAGTATAAAATCACGTGGATGAATTATGGATTCATCAATAAGAAGTAGAGGTAAATCCTATGAAGAAAAATATTTTTTTTTTATGGCAAAAGCAAAACATTTTTCTTTCTCATAGAATGTAAGAAAAATAAAGCATTTCATAATTAACAAGATATCACATTCGCGACATGTTTCCGATCTGAACAATTTTGATTTGAAGCTACGATAATGCAAAAATAATATTCATATAAGACCAGGTAACTGATAGGATCTACGTAGCGAAATAAATTTGAATGATTATGATCTGTTACAAAGGGTGCACCGACTCATATTTAGAGATGTGCGGAATTAAGTTTTTTTGGTCGCGCAGTAAAACTATTCCTATCGTACCTAAAAGAACTCTTCAATACTCGGTTTTTTTTCAATCTATGACTAGCACTCTTTGAGTCATTATTCTTGAATTATGCTCTGATTTATAAGATAATTCGCTTAGAAACATAGAATATTTAACTATCAGAGATATCCATCGCGGCTGAAAACTTGCTGCAACCGCGCTGAGTTGCACAGCCACCGCGGCAGCGGCAGCGTCACAGTGGACATCTCTGTTAACTATAATCTTGTAGTCCTGCAATCATTAAAGTTGTTTATTGTTCGAACAAAGTGTAATTAAAATAATGAGATATTCTAATTCGATGAAGAACAAATCGAATTATATTTCTCACAAAATGAAAAATGTAATCATAAATTCATTAGTCTTAAACATAGATCATTTGAGACTATTAACAAAATCAGCTTCTTATGTGTATAAATTGATTCTGAATATGGATTATATTAAATAATAAAAGAAATGATATTGAAGACGAATGCCTATGAAGATGGGATGATAATAGAAGTAGAAATCGAAAGTTAAACGTTCATAAAAGATTATATGAGTTCTACAATATTAAAAATAATGGTCATATAATTAGATTGAAAGTTTGTTGCAACTATGAGTGGGAAGACTTTGATATCAAGTTTCGATACTTAATTTCAATTTCACTTTTTCTTCTAACGTAATATTAAAAGACTGATTTGTATAAGTAAATATCGATGACATATATAAGGTATACCCGAAAAATTTGCATGATGTATTTTTGATCGGAAAGTTTGTTTATAAGTAGAGCTGAATGTTACTAAAGTGTTTTAAATATTTCAGTTCAAATCAATACTTGTTTTTTGAGATTCAAGGGAACTTACATCTCGCGAATAAATATCTAAAGAAAAGCATTCTTTTAAGATTTCTTTATACTTTATTGTAGTCTACTTGTGTTCAAACAATGGAATAAAAGTTCGAAAGATTATTAAATTGAATAGTTGTTTAGTTCAATCTAAGATTAAATAATGAAACAAACCTCTGTTGGAATACGTTCAAATAATTCTAATACACGAACTGGATTAACTATTTCTGTATATGAATTAATAAGAGAAGCAACTTCTGAATTGGCTTGTCGAGCTGAATGAAATAATTCATTAATATCTACTAATGCATTATGTTGTCGTTTTTGTGTACGATATTTATCATGAGCAATTTTTAATAGGGCACATTTAAGAACAGCACCTATATTGAAACAAGAAAAAAGAAAAAGTATTCAATAATTTAATTTAAAATAAAAAATTTAAAATTACCATTTAATTCGCCACAATATGGACATATTGTTGATTTTTTTGCTTTTTCATGAATACGTTTTCTAAGTGATTTTTTTTGTAAATAAGTTAAAACAGGTCGACATAATTGTCGTTGAAATGTTTGTTTCATTTCTTTATTAAGCATAACACGTGAACATTTCTATGAATAGAAAAAAATGAATTATCTTCTCGCGTCTACATCCATAATTGTAAACACCTCTTTTAGATTAAATAAGAAAAAATGTCCACAAAGTAGAGTCAGAGGAGCGAAGGAAACACAATTGGATATCTTGATTAGAGGGATTGAGTTTTTTTTGAATCCCCATTTAGAGAAATCTATTCCAGAGTTCATTCGTATTACATCTACAAAAAAAAAGTTCTTCAATACTTGTTTTTTGATTTATTAAGTCAATTAACTATAATATTTAGTTGTGGTTGAAACAACTTTTTCTCGTACTGAAATGTTCAACCCGAACTATTGTTGATTATTCTAATCGTTGGATATATCTTATCTAGATATAACGATTAGGATGTCTTTGACAATGAAAACTTTTTAAAGCATGGTATCCTTCTATGTGATTGTTAGTTTTTGGTTGAATTGCAATAAGATCAAATAAATTCGAAAATTAGGGAGAAAATAAAGTCTCTTCAATATATGTACGAAGAATGTCATCTGTGATTTTGAGAAAATTTCGATTTAATTCTTCAGTCTTAAATTCAGATTGACGAATAATTTGTCTAGTCACTTCTCCTGAAACGAATTTTTATTATGTTTGCTAGAAGACACTATATAATGGTATAATATTGAAAATATGTATACGAAAAAGTGTAACATAAATGTTTCAAATTTATATAGATGCCAATGAATCTATACAGAGAAGTAGCATACCTACTATTTATCAAGTCCAGAAATGCTGTTACTAATATTTGTGTTTAATGAAAATCATTCAATGTTATCGTCTTCTTCTATATGAATATTACCATCTCTCCGTAATTCTTAATATAATGTATAAGTCTTTTTGACAAAGAATTATCATTAATAAGTTGTCTCAACATTACAGTCCGTTGCGTCTGGGTTCGTGTGCAAAAATTTTGAAATCAATAAACTCTACTGAGCATCTCATCTTATAGTTGTCATGCTACTAATGAACATTCAGTTTGTAAATCAATGCCCATTTCTTTAAATCACTATTGGCAAACGATAACTAAATATCCAAATAAGAAATACATCACTATGATACAAAAAAATTCAAGATAAGATAAGCGTCACGGTTGCATAAAATGAATCATCAATTCTATTTGTTAATAGCTGTTGTCTTTTAAGATAGGATCAATTGTATGATCATAGTCGTAATGCATAATAAATATATTTTATTACACCAAAAAAAAAGAAAGTATCAAAATCTCAACTTGAATTTAAGATCAAAGAACTATAATATTATAAAATGCTGAATTAATTTCACTGAAATCGAGCTATCTACACTGATCATTTTACTATATCAATTTTCGTTTATTTCCATAATGCAAACATTTTTCGACTCTCTTCCCGCGATTCTACTTTGCAGACAGTTTATTTTTTGCCTCCAACTAAAGAAAAACCTGTCTGTAATCAAGAAGACCAAGTCCTTACTTTACAAATTGTTTGAAGAACAACAATAATTGAACGAAAAAATCCAATATGAAAAACAGGTAATTGAAGATCAATATAACCATAATGACCAAGACATTTTGTAACATCTTGATGACATGTATCACATAAACGTTTTCCTCCACAAACACCCTGCATAGAAGGAAAAGAAAACCCTATTCTCTTTTCAAGAAACAAGAAAAAAGAATACAATATAATTACCAATTTAGGATCAAGTACACCAAATTGAGCTGGTGTTCGTGCAGCATCTTGTGAATATATATTTTTACTAACGACATGAATATGTGCTTCTTTTTGCATATCAAGTGAAGAAAAAGGAGCAAACTGGATTTGATTGCTACAAATGATCGAATTTATTTATTTATTTATTTATTTATTTATTTATTTGTATTAAATTCTATTTCTTACATGACTTTTCCAGTTTTAACACTACGATATTGCGTTTTAACCATGTTGCTTTTATTTTTTTAATTTTTCTTTCTTAAGATTATATAATTAAATTTAATCTAAAATGAAATTATTTTTGATATAAAGAAATATGTTAATGAAATTTTTTCGAATAATATATCTTTGATAAAGAAAAAAAACAAACTAAAAATGGATGATGCAATATTTCTTTATGTATTATGAAATAAAATAAAAAATATTTTTTTTTTTGATTGAAATATTTTTCTTATTCAAAAGAAATATTCTTAAGATGAAGATTATTATTTTATTGCATCATTTTCAGCATATGAGAATTAAGACTAATCACATGTCGATGTACATCAAAACTTATTATATTTAATGTCAATACTTTCTATACTACTGCTACGAGTAGGTATCAGTGAGACTAAGATAAGATTAAAAGGATTTAGGTCTATGATCTATTGATAAAAAATTTACCACCGTTTTAATGAAATTTTTATTGAGAGCGAGGTATTTCAGAATGATCTAAAAACAAAGAGTGTTGATCTGAAATTTTATCTATAGGATGAATTTGATAATCCATGTCTTTCTCGAGATATTGAACTTCCAAAAATGACAGCGGTTTACCTTAGAAAGACTCAAGCCTACTTGAAAATTGAATATCTCGAGAAAAACATATTCGCTTTCGCTGAATCTTTCAAGACTATCAAATCCTCCTGCAGAGGAAATTTCCTATCGAAACTCATTGTTTTGGATTTTTCAGAAATGCTTTTCTCTCAATAAAAATTTCATTAATATGGCAATAACACTTCATTAGTACATCATGCGTCCGAAACTTTTCCAACGTTTCTTACGAGGAAACTACCTGAGCTGATTCTCGTAGTTTGAGCTTATGTTAGGCTTTATTACTGAAACTTAAACCCAGCTTTACACATTTACTGGAAAATTAATTAGTGGAGTTTTACCAATAGATAGGCCTAATGGTCCTTAGAATATCCTCAAAGTTTCAGCCGAAAAGAATTTTTCTTTGTCAAGATATGGAATTGTTAATTCGATGTTTTTTTTTTGATTTTTCGATATGTATCTAAAATTCAGTAAAATATTAGAATATTTCTTATTTATTTTATCTTATTTAATTAATTTAAGTAATATACAAGCATTTTAAAAATCGTTCTAATAATAATAAATGAGATAGATTAAGTTTATTTGCTAATTCTTCTAATGAGAGTTCTTGTATGGTTAAATAATCAAATAATTTAAAACTAATAACAATGAATAAAATTTATAAATAACGATATCCATCAATTATAGAAAATATATAATTTGAATCAATATATTTTTTTATTAGTTACAGAATTCTAAAATTAAATTAGAAAAGAAGACTTTTACTAAAACACAAAATTAAATATTGATTTTCAAGGAAAGTCTATCAGAGATCGAAACAAATACAAGTAAAAAAAACGACGCTCTTCAGAGTACAATGAGAAGATAGTCTTACCAGGACCTCTCCTTTCCTGACCAAAATTTTTATTCTTTTTCTGCTCTATATATGCTTCGAAGTGTCTAAATCGAAAAACTTGAAAAATGAGTTCTTTCACAAAAAAATAAAGAACTATCCTTATTTCTCAACCACAGTGCATCCAATTGAGCTGAAACATTGTTCGAATTACACTAGAAACTATTTAAAATGCTCGAGTTTTTGTTCAGGATTTACAAAAAAGTTCAAATTAAAAACTTCAGCCGAGAAAGTGGAGCAATTAAGGATAGGCAACATTTAGACTTTGCGACTGCGATATCTCACAAAGAGAAGCATTTGGGAATATTGAGCAGATGATAACTTTTGTTCTACCCATCGAGATGTATTTATCCTGAAAGTTGCAAATTCTTCTTTTTTTTATGAATTGTTTTTTCCTAACCAATCGTTTTCTCTTTATTTCTTTAATAATACATACCATTGCCCTAAATATTCCAGAATTATTTCGAATTAATATTGTTCTTTGCAGAAAAAACAAAATCTAGAATATATTTAATTCTTATAGTCATCGATAAATATTATTAATTTATTATAAGGCAACTTATACAAGATCATGATTTTATATTTCAAAGACAAGGAAAGAAAAAAAATCAAGTAAAATCTGATACAAATAAATGAAATTTTTGTTCGGACAATAAAAACGAGCTTGATTGATTTATTCAAAATGTGGATATTTTCCTTCGAAAGAAAAAAAAATATATGTATATATATATATATATTTATAGATATAGATAGGAAAAGCAACCATAAAAACAAACACACTGTTAGACCAAGGAACTATGTATACAAAAGAAAAGAAAAAAGTTAAAGAGATTATTAGCCTCCGCAACATCCACTTCGATGAGGTTGATTATTCTGTGTAATATCAATTGATTGATTCTGATTTGAACTTGTTACATTAGGACCAACTTTTACTCCATCCCATCTAAAATAAAAATTAATTATTTAAATAATAATAATAATAATAATAAATATACCCTTTTTGAACATGAATACGTCCTTCAATTAATAAATCATAAATTTCACGAGCAATAAGTGCAAATGCTTCTTGAACATAGAGAGAAGATTTTGACGATGTTTCAATAAATGGAATATTATGAAAATCAGCAAAAGCTTTGCCTTCTTCTGTTGTCACCTAATTTAATGTATCAATATAATTTTAAAAAGAAGAAAAAAACCAACAGAATAATTTTCATTTTCTTTTTTTTTGAAATAAACATACTTGTCGTTCAGATTCTCGATCAATTTTTGTGCCAACAAGAAGAAAAACACATTGATATGGTTCAATTTGTTGACGAGCATCATTTAACCAACTAGTTACATGTGTAAAACTAACATAATTTGTTGTATCATATATAAGAAGAACACCAACTGAATTACGATAATAAGCACGTGTAATACTTCTACAAAACAAAAAAGGTTCGAAATACGTTCTTGTTAAACTTTTTTTCATCACTTTACTTTCTGTAATTTCTACTATTGATATCAAAATATAGTGAAGACGGATATTGTTGTAATAAATTTTAATAGGAACAACGTAGAAACCTTGGGTTTTCACCATTCAAGAGAAAACACATAGGACCATTAAAATCTCATTGGTTAGTAATCGACCAATCAGGTGAACGCCTTGAAAACCAGATTCTGTAGTTAGTTTCCACTGAATTTTGACTTTCAAGATCACCAATCCGTAGGAAAAAGTTTTCTCTTTCACTGTACGCATATTCTAATTGTGCAACTACTTCCATCCAAGAGTTACAAGAGTTTTTCTGAAACCTTAGAAAGTTTCAAAAGAGCTCAAGACAACGATTATTCATCACTCTAAGTCGAATAATGATGTTTATTTACAGTTTGAAAGCACTATTTGCAGATTTTTAAAACTTGAAAATTTTTGAAATTTCAAAAAATACTGAAATAGTGCTTTCAGATTGCTTTGAAACTGGAAATAAACATTAATGCGAATAATAATTCTTTCAAGAGCTGTTTTGGAGTCTTCTAAAGTCTCAGAAAAATCCTTGTGACTCTTGAACGGAAGTAGTTGCAAAATTGGAGGTCGCGCAGATCGAAATAAAAAACTTTTTTCTTACTAATTGGTCATATTACAAGCTGACTAATGAGATTTTAAATTACTTTCATAATTCCTCAAGTGCAGTGTTTCCAATATTAAGTACCTCAAACAAAAGTAAAGTATCCGAGGCATCTACGATTTTGAAAAAGTACTGTGTTTTGTACTTTGCTGGAAAAAACGCAGTACCTCGATGGTACTCTGTACAATAAAAAAGCACTTTGCTTATATCGATCGATGAAATGCAGCTGAGAAGAAATTTTTGTTTAGTCTTATTATTTAATGTTACTTTTCATACATAATTTCTTCATTTATTCTTATCATATATTTAGATCACATTCATAATTCTCGATTGCTTTGAAAAGTGGAAGGAACTAAAATTTTACAAAAAGTATCTTGTTTAACGTTATTAGAAGAAACCAAACAAAGAATGCTAAATAAATCGACTTTCTGCCAGAATTTACCATGAAGTTTTCAAAAATTTCCCAGAAAGCCGGATATATAGTTTCGATGTGTGGTGGGAGGGGAGGGATCAGATCCCAGTCCTCCTCCCCCAATCGGAGAGCATGATCTCATTTCATGTCTGTGTATATTCAATTAACTGATTCTTTGATTTTTATAAATCAAATCTATGTTGTGGTACTTTGATATTCAGAATAAAATACCAGCAAATACCCAAATATACTTTGTTTCAGATTTCTACATCGTTCCTATCAAAGATTATTACAAAAATATCGGCATTCATTATTTTTTAACTCCGATAGTAATTACAATGATGTCATATCCTTCAATATTACCTAAATCGTTCTTGTCCAGCTGTATCCCATAATTGTAATTTAACTTTAACACCTGGTTTTATTTCAATCACTCTTACATGAAAATCTACACCAACTGTTGGATCCTATTTAAATTATTAATTTTTATTTATAATATTAACTTGACTTACTGGATCTTGAGAAAAAATTCCATCACAAAATGTTCGTAATAGTGATGACTTAAAAAGAAGAAAAAGAAAAGAAGAACATGAATATTAAAAAATTCTATAATTTAATATACTTTTCCAACAGTTGAATCTCCCACAACAATTAAACGAAATTGATAATCATAATTATACAAATTATCCATTAAATAATAATTTGATTGGCATCAAATTCAAAAAAAAACAAAAGAAATCTAAAAAATTAAAAATTTCGTTGGCTTTTCATCATGGAAATAAATATACAGACATGAAATTATAATACAAAACTATTTGATAGAAAGAATTTATATCTAAATTATCATAATAAGTTAAAGAATTTACAAAATTTCCACCGAAGTCTTTTTTTTTTGTGCGTTTTTTTCATTCGGTCATGAGATTCTTTTTTACCATAATAAAGAAAAAAGAAAAACATTAAAACGATAATAGCTGCTTGCGTAAGAACAAGAAAGAAACAAAAAAAAAAAGAATTTTACTACTCAATAATATCATATGGAGTATGTAAACCAATCCTTCTATTCGATGCTTGTGGTGCATCATAAGATGATGTACAAATTTTTAAATCATCACCAAGTTGTGTTGAAATATCCGATGTAAAATCACATACATAAATATGTCCTGATAATGAATCAGGATCAATTTGATAATCAATCTAAAAAAAGACAACAACAATTATTAAACTTCCTACAGAATAGAAACTCACTCCATTCAAAATAAACAGAGAATTTTAAAAAATTGAACTTCTTTAAAAAGCAGAAAAAATTTGTCTGCATACATATTTATCAAACATAGCCGTCTAAAAACTACGTATCTATAGCATAATTTCTATCCAACAACTATGGCCACAATGGTACAAATGACTACGTAGGATAACAAAAAAAAAACGGGCACCTACTCTAGAGCTTGTCTGATCCAATATTAGACCCAATGGGCTCCAGTACGCACGGATTTTTTTACTTTATATTTCTGTCGCAATAATTCAAATCATCATATTATTTAAACTGCAGTTTTTCGTATCACTAACAAGATCCATGAAATACTGAACGTAAATGAATATCGAAGTGTGAAACATATTGTACAGAACGTACTACTTAGTCGATTTGATGATATGGAACCAGGAAAGAAACGGATATTTGTAAAAGCTGCAAAAAAAACTAGAGTTCAAACCGAATATCATCTTCTTTGTGGACATAAACACCCACGCCCACACCCTATTAAAACTGCGGACCATATAGACACTTATGGTTATCTTAGTTTTAATTTTTAAAGATAACGACAGTTACTTTGATATTTATTCAAAACATCTGGTATAAGTCAAACTCAAAGTAACCATAGATGTCTGTATCCACAAAAAAAAAACGCTAAATCCAGGTAAAAACAAATGGCGTAATCTTAAATGGGTGTCCGCAGTTTTTACAGGTAATCGGAAGAAGCTAGTAGTTAGCCCTTGATTTCTAGGAAATTATGATAACAATTCCGAAAGTACTCAAACAACTTACAAATTAGACATCGAGTGAACTTCTATGTTGAGGGAGGAAAAGTTAGAGAAAAAATTCTTTAGAAATAAAATTCAATTTACCATATCTGGTTGTTTGTAATATGGTGTTAATGCAAAAATAAGTGTTTGTTTATCAAATGAACAATGTGTAACAGGATGTGATTGAGGATTCATATGCCATAAAGAACGTGGAGACATTCGTCGATCCCTTTTATAAATACAAAATTAAAAATATATATATATATATATATATACAATAATTTAATCTCATACCAAAGTCGAACAAAACCACATACATCTGTACTTGCTAATTTCCATGTATCCATTTGTACTGTTGTTATTGTAGAATAATGATTATAAAAATGTTGTACAGCTCCTTCTTTTTGTCGTCGATCAAATATACTTATTTGAAAATTATCAAATGCAACTATAAATTCATTTATAGGACATTTATCAGCACGTATTAAATGAATATTTGCTGGAAAATTTTTATAATTTGTTGTTATAATATTACAACGACCACATTCTAAATCAAATAATTTTATTTCACGATCAAATCCAATTATAGCTAATGGTTCATCATTATGAATATCTAATGGAATTTTTTGTATATAATCGGAATCAAGTATTGAATAAAATGAATGACGATGTATTAGATTTGTTAATGATATACACCACAGAGATTTACTAGAAGCAATTATTGATATTGGTACGAAATGAGAACTAGACATACAGAATGATACAATACGATCATTTAAATCAGTTAGAAAATTAAGTTCTTGATATTGAGCACTTGATTCATTCTAAAATTAAGAACAAAAAAAACAAGATGATATCTTTAAACTTTATTGAAAGATATGGAGTGATCGAGGCAAAATGTAACATACACATCTTTCATGTGACTTTGATTCTTTGCAAGGATCATTTCTCTGAACAATTTTTTTTTAGCATAAATATATATATATATAAATGTTGACTCTTTCAGTTGACTATTAATAAAAAAGTAATTAGCGAACATCTCTTTAACCATATGTGAAAGAAAAAATCTGAAAACTTCACCGTTGACTGTATCGCCAGAACTGTGTCTGTGCTGAAATTTTCAGCATAGATCGAACTCTACAAAAACTTCCTCTGGAAATCCGATTTTGAGGAAGGATTGGTACTGTTTGACATTGGTGTTGAACTTCTCATTTTTTTGAAAAATCTAGACATGTTCAGAAAAAACTTTGAATAGGAAACTTGTAGTCTTAGAGGTTGTCTGCAGTGACGTGCGAAATTGACGAGCTTTCAAGGAATTTAAAAGAGGTTTCTATGAGACATATAGCGATACAGTTCCATTGAACAACTTCGTCGTGGCAGTTATATGACGTAAACCTTGTCTACTTAATAAGAGTCTCCCTGTTTTTTTTTGAGAGATCGATAGTTCACGTCTCATGAATGTTATATTAATTCGCAACGTATCACTGTATATTGAGATTTGCTTTTAAATTTCATGATCTCTGGCGTAATTGGCATCAGTTATAGTTTAGCTTTTTGAGGTTTCGTTTTTCAGTTAAAGATTTGTTCATACTGCTGTGAAGTTAATAAAAATTTTCGTCATTTCTTTTCTGAACGGTGTATAAACCCATAAAAGTATAAAATCCAATGGAATAATATTATTCCACACAGAATTAATATTCAATAACTTCTAGACATTTATACTTTATTAATATATATCTGCACTGATTTTTCAACATTTGATAGATGCTCATTTCTCTGTTGATAGAAAACGCATAAAATACAACGGAAATTAGGCATATAAACTGAACTACAATTAAACAATAAGAAGTGTTGAACTAGTTCATCAAAACTTTTTAAAATTATTTATTTTGTTCTCATTTCGAACAGGATGGGCTTCTATTCTGTGGGCGGGTTTATTTCATTTTGTCTCAGTTCTGAGGTTATTTTAACTAAAATGCATGAAATAAGAGCTGGTATTTAAGAATGAATTATTGTATAAAAAACTGAAAAATGTGAATTACTATCGAGTAAGAAGTAATTAGTTTAATTTAAAAAGAAAGCGTCGAATATCATTTTGATCTTTTAAATTCGAGAAATATCACATTCTTATTCATAATTTTAATGTCAGTTGAATTCATGTCATCATTATAACACTTACTGATTAGGTATTTTTGAACTTCATTCGATATTTCTGTAAATCGAATAATTTCCATTGCATTATTCTTTCCTTCATCAGAGAAAAAAATTAAAATATATCCTATACTCAGACTTTATATATATAAATGATGTTCTATAAGTTCTGTAACGATTTAGAGACATTTACAATGGAAGATTTTACTATAGATTATATATATTTATGAATTAGTAAGTAGAAATGACTTTCTGGAACTGCAAAAAGCCTGTAGCAGAAAAAAGATCGTTCAGTTTCAGCTGAATTAATTATGCAAGTAATTATAAACAAGACAATTTGTGTAACTTTACCTAATTTATCATTTTTAAATGTTATCTTTGAAATTAAGTCTGCCATAGAGTTGTTTTCTAGGAAAATATTCAATTTCTAAAATAAAACTTGGTCATCGAAGAAGAAAAAAATACAAACACCAGGTGGTCTATCTGTCACGGACAGGCAGAGAGGCTTACTGACTTGACTGTGACTCTGCAAGTTAGTGCTAAATAATTACAAAGATTTTAAATCTATAATTTTTACTATAGATAAAAATTCATTATGATGGACTAATAACTTTTAACTCTGCTAGTATTTTACATATCTATGTACAATAATCTGCCAAAATTGCAAAGAATTTGCTTTTGCTGAACGCAAAAATGATGAATTTTAAAATCGCTTCAGAAACATTCCTTTATATGATTTATGCGTCTCTGTTTCACAGTTTAGTGTCTGTCAAATGAACCATGATATATAAACTGATACGTCCTATTTTTGAAAAACATTTTTTTTCGATTATATCCATCAAACCATATACTGCAGCGGAAAGATGTGCAGAATCAAGACTACGAGACAAAAATTTACCGAAACAGGCACTCAAGTTTATAGTGAAATATTCTTTAGTTTTAAGCAAATTATCCCTTTTAATCATATGAATTAGAACATAATTCAAAAGAGATGACTTTAAAAAAAAGTACTAATCGTCGACTAAATACATAAAAAAAAGCGAGTATTAAAGAATTATTTTAGACACATGATAAGAATAAATTCTCTTCCATCTCGAGTCTTAAAATATACTATATAAACTCTCTTGCGTATGAACATAAAAACATTCAATGATAAATTTTATAAAACTATTTAATCATATTTACCTCATTAAAATTCCATACACAAAATTTCGATCGACTTGAAGTACATAATATATTTTCATCATTTTCAATATGTTGAATTGGTATTGATGGTAATTGTTGAGTATAACGAGGTTTATCACCAATATCTTTTGTCCAAACTTCTAATAGACCATTATCATGTATAGCATAAATATCATTTTTTAAAAATCCAACTGATTTAACACTTGATAAATCTGTATATTGATTTGTATCTGTTGATTCATAAATAATATCAGGTATATTTAATTGTTCATTATCTTCATTATTATCATCAACATTGAGAATAGCTTCAATAGACCATGTACGAATAATACCAGTTGAATAACCACCAATAATTGTTGTTTGATTATTATTTGCACATGTTAAAACGATACCAAGACGATTTGTTAATTTAGTTGTACGACATTGATGATTTTTAAAATTTTGTATTAATTTTTGATTTGATAAAATAGCTTGTTTAACATGATCTTTCCACGTATCATTGTGATTTTTTTTTATATTATCGAATTTTATTTGTTTATATAAATTATACCATAATATATCATCACATGATAATGAATACCATGATTTACATACTTGTAAACATGAATATAAATCTTTAATTGATAAATAATTAAATATATGTAATGCTATTTCACGTGGTAATGATATATTAAAAAATGGTATATCTGTTGATTCATCAATATCACGTATTAATTCATCGATTAATGTTAAATTTGATGTTTTTAATTTTTTAACTGGTGGTTCAATTAATGAAAGTTTTGTGGATGAAGAATTTGAAGCAATAAATGTTCGAATACCAATTGTAAATGATGCATTGTTAATTATTGAATGTGATGGACAAATTGATTGAGATGATGGTGGAATAGATGTTTTATATTCATTTGAATGTTTAGATTTTGTACCTAATCGACAGAGATCACCAGTTGGAGTAAGTGCAATATCATCGATGGAATTCGGTTGATTAGATTTTTCTTTTGAAATTTCTTCTTGCCAAGAATAACGAAATTTGTCCAATGATTCCATTTATTGAAACAAAATAATTAATAAAATGATACAATCTCACGTGAAATATCAACTTTATCATAATTAGTTGATTATATAATCAATCAAAATATTGTTATTGAACTCTATTACTGAATTTAAGTTACAAAATAATTTAATTCATTTTTACTTTTCGATGTGAATTTTTATACGAAAAAAAATTTGATTTTTTTTCTATGTTAACGGAATAATAGATGGCGCTAGCAATTGGTTATCTTTCTCTATGTTCTAAGTTATATGCAACTAAAAAAAACATTCTTTTTTTCTTTAATTTAAACAGCAGTATTCACTGTAATTAAGAGTATTTTCAGTTAAATTTTGAAAATAAATAATTATAAATATGTAAAAGCAATTGCCTTCGACAAAGACAAATTAGTATGAAAAAGCGTCGGAAAATGTTGCTCATCATATATCTACTTCGTACAACTGCAATCAGATGAAACTCTCATCCTCACATTGATTGTTGTACAAAGTGGTCACTAAACCACATATGAATCCATTCAACCATGGATATAACGTTTTTTTTTTCTAATTTAACCATTGCGATGAACTTCGTCCGTCATATATGTATATAATTCTACTGAGAATTAAGGTACTGTTTTCACATGATAATAGATAGACGAATGAAACAACTTTTAGCTAGATTTCATCAAATATAAATGAATTCAATACTTGGAAAAGAGTTTATTTTAAATTTTACTTGAATTCAGAATTTATTCAATACTATTCACAAATAAAATTTTATGCAGATTATTTATCAACATTATTTTCAATTAGAGAATATTTTTAACTTTTAGTATATCGATACTATTCATTAAAAACTTCGATATTCGTTTTATTTTAAAGTGTTCTAGAAGATAAAAAGATTAGTTTTTAATATAGCATATGATTGATTCATTTCATTTTTCTTTATCAAAGAATTTTTCTGAGTAAGAAGTGTCCATTCTATGATTTATATATGTACATGATTTGCTAGGGTCCAACCACAACTTGTCCAAAATGAAATAATGTTCAATAAGTACAATGAATTTTTAAGAAATAAACTTTTTCAAATATCGATGAGTTTGAAAATAAATTCAACTATATGTATTTTTCAATCTTATGAACCAATTATTAATTACACTTTCTACTCTTCAAAATAAAAATTAAGTCTTACGAAAGTACTGT
Source organism: Rotaria sordida (assembly GCA_905250125.1). NCBI lineage: Eukaryota > Metazoa > Rotifera > Eurotatoria > Philodinida > Philodinidae > Rotaria > Rotaria sordida. Next base: position 10,473 of record CAJNOL010001198.1, on the reverse strand, counting down.
CTCAGATAATAATCACTCTTCGTTCCTTCCCGCTCCATTACGTGACAAAATCAGTTTTTGAGATCTGAACCTATGTTATAGCTGGCATCAAAGTTGCTATGTATTTGGATTTTACAACACTTCAGATTCTGATTATAAGGGACTAGTCGTATTGCAGCGGCTTCCACAAAGTAGATAAAATAGGTGAACGTTACTAATAGGGTTCGACAAGTAAAATGTATGTTTTAAATTGAAGCGCTAATTATATTCATTAGATATCATAACGTTATTCAACGCTATGTATTTACTATATACTATAGGCATTTCACTATTCGTGAAGTTTTTTCTGCTCCAATAGGACTAAAAAACCTACTCGTAATATACCAGAAAATAACGACTGGTGAATAATGCAGTTGTTTCGCCGAATTTTCTCAGGACTTTTACTTGAATTTTAATTTACTGTCAGATAGAGTATGCCATGAACCAACTTTGATGGATGCACAAAGATGCGAATCTAAGTCCTTATTGAGATACGGCGTGTCAAATATAGCCTTCGATGTAGACTCATTGAAAGTTACTTGTATAATAATTACTAATCTTGCAGATCGATCAAGTTTTCAATAGATAATACAAGTTCAAATGTATACAATTTTCAAACTTATACATCGATTTGTTTGGTTCTAAACATAATCCATAAATAATTTCCAATTTTGGACTTCTTCTTGGAAAACGTTTATAACTCATGAGAGAAACTCTCCAGAGGTGCTAAATCATATCTGGATCGAGCCTATGTTGATTCAATGAATGCCGTTGAAAATGTCTGGAATACTTTAGTTTTCCAGGTCTTCATTCTTATTATATTAAATTTTTCTTTGTAGTTTCGATTTCAAACTTTGCATAAATAATGTTCTCAATATGGTTAGTGTGTTCTGGAAGTTTCAGTTTTTTTCGTTGTCTGTGTCATAAGATACGCATATTCAAAATTGAGTTGTGTGAAAAAGCAAATTTTGTGCTTATATTCGTATCTCATGACAGAAACAACGAAAAAAGCTGGAACTTTTAGAATGAATTACTTCCATTGGCAATATTATTTATACAAAGTTTCAATCCAAAACTCAAAAGGCAACGTTCAACGTGATCTAAGAAAGACTACAGGGCTTTATTGAAAAATTCAGCAAAAAATCTATTTTTCAGATATCTTACGAGTAAAGCGAGCTAGATAAGCACAGACAATCAGTATCAAGTGCGAAGCACAACTACACAAAATACCAAGTTTTTGGCCATGGTGATTGAACAGATTGCTCCTAGCCCTCTTTTTCTGTCCACTGTGCACTACACTCCTGTACCGTTTCTATTTCTTATTTCTTCGATGTATTTTTTTCAGACGTTTCTTTTGTTATGAATTTGCCGCAACATCAAATTCCTCATGAATTGTTGAAACTCGTAATGGTTTACTAGACCCGGAAACATCAACAATATCTTCCACATTCTCACAATTTTCAAACTTTAGTTGAACAAGATTCGAATGCAGCACATTGAATGAAAGAAAAAATCTTTATTTTTCTTACTGTTCATTTAATAGATGGTGTTGCAAGAGCTACCAACGTGAACAACGAACAATCGAAACTTTTTCTTTCTTTTTCTTGCAAAATGATATGAAGTACATGTTTCTTGTTGAAGTCTGTAGAATAAACTGTCACAGAAAATCTTAAATTTTGAAAATAATTGAAGAAAACTTTAGCAAGTCAATTCTATTATGACAATTTGTTGTTTTCGGTGAAAAAATTGCTTGAATCATGAATTAAGATTTTGCTTGATGATATCTATCAAGTGTACAATTTATATGATGTTTGAAAAGAGCCCACGCTCGAATTTCAGACAGTAGAACAATATTATGCTCGTGCATTAAAGCTGTGCTTGAAAAATCGAAGGATTCATTATTCTTTAATTGAAACGAACACCAATGCAGCATATACAAGTTCTTGATAGAAGCTCTTATAGTTGTATCGCAGAAGTATTCCAGGAACTATTACCCTCACTCTGAATGAAACAATAATTGGCTGAATACCTGATTTTGAGCAAAGGAAGACAATGGTGCTTTGCTCATAATTGTTCTAGATACTTGTTGTTGTCTTTAACAAAGCTAAACGCAACAAGTTTTATTTGTTTTTTATTAACATGAATAAATAAGGAAAATACAGAAAAATTAAAAAAAGAAATGTGCGAGTATATATAAAAGAAAAAAGTAAACTGTTTCACAATGTAAAAAAAAAGAAAACTAACTACTTGAGAAAATAGAAGAAGAGAGCTGGCTACTACGTAATGTCTGTTGATTTTTATTGTCATCGATGGTACAATCCCATTTAAGAATGTGAATTTGAGCTTGTAACATATATCCTACAAAGAAAATACAGCTGTTAGTGCAATGCTTCCAAGATTAAGATGACATATTTCTTCGTCTTCCTTTCAAGATTGTTCAGAAATGCAATGATGAATTAGTTTACACATTATAGCAACACGTTTTGGATATATAGTCTGCGATCATATATCAACAGCGTCTACCACACCATGTAGGAGCACGGGGAGCAGAGTAGAAGGCCCAGATTTTTAGCTCTATACCTCAAAACTTATTTTAGATCATGTTTCACAATAACTATTGAGTTAATTCAAGATCATAAAAAACTGTAAATCACAATGAACGTCTGGAAGAAAATTTGAATGATAGAATACATTATCAGGGAACTTTCTCAATACATTATCATCAACACTATATACCGGCATAACATACCTCGCTTAAACGTCCTATTCATATATGCTTTTTACTTGAAAGAAACAATGATGAGTATCTGCATATGCAAATATACAACACAATGAAAGAATAAGAAGAACAGACACTCAAATACTTTGTTCACTTGATAGCAAACATGCTAAGTCGATTCTATTATCGACGAACACTTGATCAAGGAATAATTTATATCAAACAACTATTCAAGTATTTTGTTCAACTCGAAGCAAAGATATCTAGTTGATTTTAACACCGACGAACATTTGATCAAGCAATAATTCATAGCAAACGATTTTTCAAATATTTCGTTGAATTC